>BGPR01023297.1:0-24370 GCA_013235015.1 Araneus ventricosus | reverse complement strand
GCACATTAGCTAAGCACTTTCTTGTCGCCTTACACTGAAACTGTACGAAAAAGGCCATATTTATATTTTCTTATCTTGAGTGTTAAAAGATTTTTTTTTAAGAGCAAAGTTTCGGATGCAAATAGCTCGATCAACAAACAAAATTACTTTCAAGAGAATTCAATAAATTGCCCTTTGGAACTTCTTTGGATCCGCCTGTAAAATGTTAAGATTGTCACTTAGGATAGTTCACCACTGATGTTACTTAATTGTACGGAGCATGAATGTTACCCCTCACAAACAGGAAAAATTAGGTTCATTTTTTAGTTAATGGGTTCTTATAAACCTGTGTCGACAATCCTTCGACTGAAACTTAAAATGCCTTTATTTGTTTTCAAGTTATCGTAGACAACTGTAAAATTACGCGTTGTTAAAAAATTGTATAAATAACTGAAAAAAATTGCTCAGCAATAAGTCTGGTATCATTGAAAAAACGTTTCGAAATTTTAAAACGTGCAAGACGTCCAAAATGCCATAATTTTAGGATAAAATGTCTCCGAAGCTATCATTCGGAAATATTCTCATCTCGGCTTCGAAACAGATAGATTTATCTCTCTACGTTGTGTATCTGATGTACTCAATTGGCATTAAAAATATCTCTTAAGGCGCAAATAAAATTGTCTCCAGAAAATATATGTTGTTTTTTGATTGCGTAATGGAGATGTTTCTGAAAGCTATCATTCGAAGTAATAAATAAAAATGTAATTTCACAAGAATTTAAATAAATTTAGGGGAGAGTGGGGTAAAACCGGGCAGTATGACTTTTTTTATAAAATATTTTTAGTAAAAAATGTATTAAAACTATGACTTTTATTGAAAGATATATTGCACTGAGATAAACAATGGATATTTTAATAAAACTTGACAAAATCAGTGTCGAATTTCTTAGCTCCAACAGGCCTTCGAGTCTTAGGTACCCGGTTTTACCCCCAATTTCCCCTATATTTAAAAGAGAACAGTGTAAATAAATAAAATGATCAGACGATTAAGTATTTCTTGCTTCAAAGCGCAGGAATTAAAAGGCAAGGAATAAATCGAAATTAACAGATGTAGATCAACAATTTTCAATTTGAGTTCCATTTTTAAAATAATTTAAAGAATTCTAAACAAATTTTATCGCTGGGTTTTTATTGAAAAAAATTTGACACACGCTCATTATTTACTAATCATATATCAGTTTTGTTCAGAATGTTTCAGTTTTCTCCTCGACTCTTTTATCGTTTGATAGTATGTGGCCTCTGGGCAAGTTTGAAAGAAGAAGAAGCATTTGACGTTCAATTTAACCTGATAATAATTTAATGAATGATTCTTTTAATTATAAAACATTTAATTGTCTTTGAACACAATAAGTCTATTTTGAGAGGAATAAACCGAACATCTGCTCATTGGGAAAATGGCCAAATTTATTTCAAATTTAATAAAAATATTTAGATTGGATTGAAATTGTGGTAGACGTGATTGATACCCAAATGCACAACAAATTGACAATTTATGAAAGCACTCCCTATTCTTTGATATGGCAATTTCTATGTTTTAAAATATACTATGTGTTGTTACATATGACTACATGCGCAATATGTTGTTTCAAAATTTACGGAGAAGTAAGATGAAAATATTTAAGTGGTTCTTACGTCTCAATTAACGAGCTCAAAATGATTTCGAACTTAACACACAAATATCTGTAAAAACCTTTCTTAACTCTTTATGTTTGTAAGCAGAGTAAATGAACTTGAATTTTGAATTATAGTTAATGCAAGGTGCAATTTATTTCGAATGCTGTTGAAACATTTCAGATTCATATATTTAAGATTAAATATTCAGAACTTTTTATATAATTACCACTATTAGTACCGTACCAATATTTTAATACGAAAATTTTATATTTAATAATTTTAAAATATAAATTCTACAGTCTATATATTTTAAAAACTCTCCTTTTATTTATAGCTTCGATTCTCATATCTAGGCTGGTTTAAACAAATTAGTACTGCCATTCCATGTTGATTAATTATAAAAAATTGTGTTAATCTATGTTCATATATTTACCACAAGTAATACTGTACCACTATTTTAATGCGAAAAATTTCTTTTTAATATTTTTAAAATATTAATTTAACATGTAATGCTTTCAGAATTTTTTCATTTACAGCTTGGATTTTTATATCCAAGTATCAAAGATTTTTATAACCAATTAGTATTGCCATTCGATATAGTTGAATTTTATCAAAACCTGAAATTTATAAAATGCAAAGTTGAAAATTTTATAGCTGCATTATTATCATTAATGTCCGATATAGGGTTGGAGGTTATTGGAAAAATATTAATATTAGATAGTAATAATAACAAGGATAAAACTTAATTTTACGGTACATCCCGATACGTTAAAAGATAACGAATAGTAATAAACCAGACATGTTTCTATTGACGCAACATTATATGAAACAGAAAATTATAAACAACCTATGACAAAAAGCGAAGAAAAACGTAACGAAAAACTGAGGGTAAACTTTTGATGGGTGCGAGAAAAAAAAGACATTTTTCTTTTTAAGTTGGCCAGTAACATCAGAGCTGTACGGAAAGTAGACCAGGCAAATTAAAACCGAATGGCAGAAAAGGGGCTTTTAACATTTTATAAGGCGATTTTCTTCTATTAGTGGTATATTAAAATAACTTTGGTATTGGGATTGATTTAAAAAAAGAAATTCATTTAGCTCATTGGATGATATTATATTTGCTACTTAATTCAATTAATGAATAATTAATTACCAAGTCAAGACACTTCGTTATAGTTTCATATAAGAAATTGGAACATCCAGGTTTTTATTTCATCGAAAAATTTAGAGAGAACTTACGCCAACCTTAAAAAATGCATTTCAAACATGATGAATATGGTGGGAAGTATAATTCCACTGCCTTAGAAAGTGTTAAAATAATTTCAGGAGGTGCTGCAGCCTTAATGGACGAGCTGTCAATGAGTTTAGTATTATTTGATAATTTTGTATACTCTGCTCGATTTGTACAACATCACGACAATATACGCCTTTATCCCTAACAACAATCATACTAAATACTTTGTTTAAAATTGATAAAGTATGAGTTATAAATGCTCCATGTAGATCGAACCTAACTCCGAGCGATTTTCTTAATTTCCTCTTCTAAAATCTGAGTTTCCAAGACTACCACTTCTATTTATAATTTCGTTTTGGAGAAGATAGATAAAGAGAAATTTGAAACATGTGTTAAAGCACGTGTTTAAGTCATGAGAATTATATTTTTTGTGACGGCATTATGCAAATATGCAACTCCTTCAAATTATCGCAACAATTTTACGTTAATATAATTCACTGCTTGAAAACATGATTTTGAACATAACGAAAATAAAAAAAACAATTCTAAAATATTAAGTGGATTTATTATATTAAATGGATTTCTATAATATTAATGGACTTAATCTTAGTAAGTAGTAATTAACAAAATTTTGAAGGCCGAAGATTTTAGAAAGATCTAAGCCGACTTTAATTAAGAAACATGTTCTTGATGATTCGAAAGTGTAATAAAATTTATTGATTTCTTAAATCGCTTTAATTTAAAGCAAATTTCGCTTTATTGCATGATTTTAACTAACTTTTATTTTGAAGATTAGTTAGCGATTATATAAATAATATGGGTTGACGTTGTTGAACATTTTGCTTCTTTAACATGTATATATATATATAGATTAATGAGTTGGATAAAGAAATCCCCTATTGTTCGCTGTATTATTATGATGTTTAGTAGAATGTTGTTGTGGATAAAACCTTTTTAGGCATTTACAAAAAATACTTAGACGTAATAAAGAAGTGCGGCAAATAGGAGTGCCGACCAAGCGGCCTTTAAAGAAAAATCCATACATTTTGTGGTTTGTACCTGAATTATTCGACATTCTATTTTATAACAATAACATGAAATAACATTTTTTATAAAGTTTATAGCCATTTTTAAATTTCTGAATCTCTTTTCTTCCCAATTTCAGTTACATATTTACTTTCATAAAGTAAAGTCACGGTATCTATCATTTGCTATAGATGTTGTCAAAATCTATAGTTAAATAATTAGTTTTTTGGGAGCCTCTGGAGAGAAATACTTTCATAGATTAATATTAAAGTTATCTGGGGAGTATTCTTCAATTGACTTTCTGGCGTGCTTAGATAATACGGCACGTAACGGGTACATTTTGAAAGACATATTCGCTACCACATATCACAGATGTTCTTTGCTGCTTGCTCTGTCTTTGAGATATCGTGTTAACAAACAAATTGAGAGACAAACAAACGAAAAGTTTAGAGAATCAGATCAATATGATAACGGATCTGAAGTGCTGGTATGAATATCAGATATTAAAATCACACTTATCACGTTCATATACGAACGAATGAACAGAATTGCAGAAAGTTAACTCTTTGACAGATTTGTTTCTGAACTTTTTAGCTCGACATTCACCATATGGCTGTTTTACTCCATTTGGACCAACAACCGGTTTGTTTTCCACCCATTCAAGCCGATAAGTGGGTCATTCAAGAAGACTTGACCTACTCCACCCACACTCTCACTCCCCGTGCAGGGGACTTCCGCTTTTTGGAGACAACATCCTGCCCTCTCCACCCTTATTTCTACAGTCTGACTCACACGCTCCATCCTCCCCCCCAACGCTCCCCCACGCGGGTGATTTATCGCCAGCCTCGAGGGATCATATTTCATTTTTATGGCCGAACGGGATGAATAGAAATCCAACAACTTTGTAATTCCACTCTCTTCCTCAGTCTAGGCCAGTTATCACCGAAATTTCACACAAACGAATGGGTTTGGCACCTATTATCCAAAAACAGTGGATTGGACCACTGGTGAATATCCCGCTTTATACAGATCTATAATTTTAGCAATAAAACCACATAGAAAATTTCAACTATCTAGCTTGTTGCATTTTCGTGTTTGCTGACAGACATTATACAAAACATGCTTTTTTTTCTGGTTCGCACTGGTCGAAAACTTGGGGATTTATCAAAATATCCAGATCAAACTTTTTGATGAATACGAAAGTTTTCTTTGTATAAGAGAAAATACAAATGAGTCAATCTGTTTAGATAAATTGATACACATTTGAACTTTGTTAATACATTGATGCTCAGAAACAAATGGTGAGTATAAAAATAAGCACTCCTGGAAATATGAAGAATATTCCTGATTTGTCGTCAGAAAAAAATTGTAAATTAACCCTATATTGCACGGTGGTTCACATTTGCCAGAGTACCACATTTGCCTTGCTGAAGGTGATTCTGAATAATGTAATAATGGATTAATATAATTATTTATTTGCTATTACTTTAACTTCAAGGGGGAAACATTTTTGTTAAGAAATTTTAATTAAACAATCAACATATTTTATTTAATTGATTGTAACAAAAAAATCAAGTTTGAAACTGACTTTGAAAACGACAACTGTTTATTACACTTAAAATATAACTGTAACTGTAGAAATGTGTTTATTTGTTCTTATTCAAAACTGTTCTTTAAGTTCATTGGCATCGCATTCATCGTTGTATTCGTCAAACAGTTTTATTGTGTTCTTCGAATTGTGTGTTTGAATATATATAGACAAGATGTTACCGTAAAATGAAAGCTGTATTACGTTAAACGATATGAGCGTTTCTTAAGCTGATAGTAGGATATTTGTTTCAAGATTCAGTAACAGATTTAAATTATTCTTTCTCATTTCTTACACTCATTTACACAGATTTACACAAATTTCACAAAAAACTAAAATGTTCTGCAGTACATGATCAGAACACCTTTTAGTGAAAAATACCAAGTTTTGCAGTGCATGACTATATAACTTTTTATTAAAAAATACAAACCTGTGCAGTGCCTGATAAGAATACATTTTATTGCGAAATTCAAAGTTATATTGTGCTCAAAGATAGTAATTCTATTTAAGCGAAATGCTCTGTAAAATAACTCAATTAAAAAAAATCCAATCAAACCTCAATAATAAATTTATTAAATAATCTAGACGATTTTAATTTAGGTTATTTTCACTTAAAAGCGAATCTAACTTCGACGGGATAACAAAGTTTGAAATAAGACGCGAAATCGGAGAAGAAAAAGATTCCTGGAGAAAGAAAAATTCTTGAATAAATGTAAAATTCTGATTCCATTCGCACTTTTCTTCCTTCTTCTCAATACATGCTGATGCACTTTGTTCGCTTTACCTAATGGAATTGCTACAGGTCAGCATTACTTTGTGAGTAGTATGCGTTTATTTTTGAAGCTCCTTGTACAACATATGTTGCTGTGCAGCTAAAAATATGACCACGTCTTAGAGCAGCGAAAAAATTCATTCATGTCTTACAGTATTTTTCTGATGAAACATGTGTAGGATTTATAAAAAAAAATTGAAATTAATAAATAGGTTATATGCAATAGAAATGCAAATTTCAGAACAGAATTTTCTCCAAATTTTACTCACAAATGCTTGAATCAGAAAGGATTTAGTGCAGATTTCACGACAATCAATCAAGAAGTTATTTTTTTATTAATTAAAAACTATATTTCCAAACACGGAAAAGATTATTGTATTATTATTGATGTCTTTCAAATGGAACAAGAATATCATAGATATTTCAAATAATTAAATTTATTTGCCTCTGAGATACCGTTTCCAATACTTAATTAAATTTTTTATCATTGTTTAAAATTATTAGTAACTTAAGGGAAAAACATTAGATTTCGGTGGTTTTCTTAAAAATCATTTACTCCAGTCTGTAAATTTTCGAGTAGGTGCCTAGTAAATTTAAAACTTTTTTGGCGCAACAGATATTCTAATTTTAATCAAAGAGAAAGGTGCAGAAAATAACAGGATTTTGTGTATTTTATAAAAGAGTATTTTTTACATTAAATTATTGAATACGTTTTTAAAAGACGCTTTTAATTAGATCGGCGTTGGGATTCCGTCGACTGAGATATTTTTACGTATGTAGCTATCAAAAGCTGATTTAGTACTTGATAACTGTAACACTTGTTATGCTGTAAGTCCATCAAATTTTGCTCAAAAATGCTGAAGCATAAGCCACAAGGAACATCATCCCGCCCTGCTTTAGCATCCAGGTCTACACATAAATAACCGGCCGCCACGACAGCGTGGTCAGGCAGTGTGTTTCCTGCATTATAGCCCCCATTACGAGAGGCTCATGCAACAAACCCCCGTTTTACCGTTTACCTGTCATCGGAGTGGACCCAAAGAGCACCACCACCATTATTGTACCATCGGGTTGGCGATAGTTTGCTTACTTATACGGCAACCTCTCAACCGTGAACTCGAGGTTCTCCCCGCCCCCTCGATAGATATTCTGAAGCATAAGAAAGATTTTAGTGAACGTTTTGTGACAATTAGTTAATTAATTAATATTTTATTAATAAATGGCATGGGAATATATTCAACTTGAGAAATGCCAGGTGTATTATCTAATAGATAATGACTATTCCGGTGTTTGGCTACCGTTGGCTATGATTGAGAGAACGCTTGGAGAAACAGGTGATATGTCTGGCCTGTTCGTGGTCGTTTTTTGCAATAACTCTGATTTTCTGAGTCAAAGTACTACACTAATTTTTTAAGTTGTTTTTTTCTGTCTTGTTTATGTATGTGTAAATATACACATATTTTTCTATAATCGTGTGTCATCATTTCAAGAGCACTTCAGCAGTTTCTCTTGCATAGTCAATTTCATAACTGTTTCGCAGTTTTGGTTGGTACTATTTTTCTCTAAATAATCTTTTAGATATACAAACTGGTTGAATAGAACCTCAGTGTTGCCAATATCGATGTTTCTTACCTATAAATATGCGGTAGTACGTTCTCTTTCTTCCCGGTAGAGTTTTTGGAGAAAACGGAACAAATAGTAATATGTGACTGAGTATTGAAATACGGTGACAGTCCCGTATATACAGGACGTATGGCAACCTTAATTATATGCATGTAATAACTTGACATTTTCCTAATTTTAAAAACGTTTCTTGAAATTTAATTCGTAAAATTCCGAATTCAACCGTCTTCCAACTTTCGGGAAATTCCCCGTTTAAGCTCGCTATTTAAGCTCACTGCGATGTTGCAACTTCCTCTTTTGTAACCATATGAAACACTTCGAAAGACGTGCTGCCTCCGAGTGCACTTTTAGAACAATAGCGATAGCTTTGATTTACCTTAAATATCATCTGAAATGCTAATCATCTATCTAAGCAATAAAAATGACGATTTCTAAATAAAAGATTTTTTTAGTTCAACGACTGCTGCATTATTACGGCTGCCTACATCTCAAATAAAGCATGATGTTTCATGTATATATAAAATACATAAATAAATTAAAATACCTTTGCTTTATCTTTTTAAATTTTACTCCAAACAGAGATGTTTTTCGTTTGATAATATAAGATATTTAAGTAGCAGTGATTTGTTTCGGTTTTGGGGTCTATCTAGATTGGTTGGACAGTGTCCAAACATTCAAATTTTATATTAAATTTGAACAACATTTCAAAATTGTCTTTAATAATTTTTTTTTCTTTTCTTACGTTTAATAAAGGAAACTTATTCAGTTAAAATGGAGAAATGAGCTAATAAATCACCAACTTATATTGATGAACTATAATAAATTTTACCATAAACCGAGAAACATAGTATAATTCTTCTAAATTTCGACCTCGAATTAACAGTGTCAACTCTTTTGTCCTAAAGGGCAGAATGGTATAATTTAATTACAATACAGGCAAAAAAGAGGAAAATAATAAAACCATTCCCCCGAATTTTTTTTAAAAATAGCACTTTGAAATGAATTAAGATAATTTTTTAAAAAAATATGTTATCTAGTTTTAGCTCTGCAAAGTAAATCATTAAAATCGTTTTCATCGTTCCTTTTTTTCTAAAAAGTTAACTTGTTAAAAATGAAAATGTGAATCTTAAATTGAAGCAATGACTTTCGAATATAATATAACTAATCAAAGTATAGGTGGGTGACAGAATAAAGTGAACACTTTTGAATTTGCACATTTTTTCAACATCTCCCGAAAGGATTTTCATAGAACTTCGACTGTGTAAAGAAGAGGCTTCAACTCACAGTTTACAGGGAATATTTGGTCACGACGGCAATTAGAGGGCTGAGCAAAAATTGATGAAAGGAAATGATTTAGGACTCACGCCATTTTACTGAAAGCTAATAATGAGTTGCAACTTTCTCCAACGGTTTCGCTTGATAAGCGCAACATTTGCATGAATTTTTGTAAAAAAAAAAGCACGAATATTCAGGAAGCTAGAAAAGTTTTCTTAAAAAATCCCAAATTTCCCTTCAAGTTTTTTGACTATAACATACAGAGTTTTCAGCCAAATTGTACGAAACTTGCAGAAAAAGTGACAATATGTTAGAGAAGCATTGTGTAAAAATTTGGAATAAAGACTTTGAATATCAGAGAAAATAGGAGTATTTGTAGTAAATAATTTTTACTGCACATGTGCGAAACGTAGCCTAATTTTTCTTTCGTTACTTCAAAACCAGATATAACAGCTTATATAAAAATTCCAGTTGAATACCATTAAGATTCAGGGAGAAACCTGCATTACAGCGATATGAATTTTAGTTGCACTCTAAGAGAAGTCAAGTGATGAGGGTCTTTCTACAAATGATTTTTTAAAAATTTGAATCTTCGAATAGTTATCTATGAACTGCAATCTAAGTAATGTATTTAATTTATAAGTTTACATGGGTATTCAGGATATTCAACTTTCATAAAATTTAATATTACTGTTAGAATCAATTTAATCTTTATACAAGCTGTTTTGAAGTTGCAAATTTTAAGACAAACTGAAATAACAAAATATTTCAATGTGGATCACATTCAGGAGAGTTGGTGTTAGTATCTTGCAAAAAAATGCAAAATGTTAATTTAGTAAGTAAAATTTAAAAAGTAGTAAAAAAAATGACAACTTTTTTGAATAATCTAAATATTGTAATACAAAGTCTGTCAGGACTGTTGAGTCAGACAGCTAACTGCGAAACGAATTAGACCACATTGAATCGGCAAGCCTAAGAATGACGTCCTGAAATTTAAGCGATACTTGATTTTAATTTAAATTCAATTAGAGTACTCGGTCCTTAAAATTAAATGAAAGCACTAAATTAAATTACCTTGATAATAATGCAAAAAAGTATTACGATGCGTCTGGCCCCAAGAGTTACTGGGCCCCTAAGCAGTTAGTTACCTATTTCGCCCTGCGCATTGCTACGCCTATGAAATCAATTTACAGACCATCGCGTCTTGGATACAATGGACATATCATCAAAGCAATGTCGTCTTCTGCATGTCTCGTTTTCTATAGAGCTCATTCCTGTGTGATTAGCAGGTTAATTTATCAATATTGATACACATTAGTCACACTAGGACTTAATTCCCCCAACATTTCGTTTGGATGTTTTCATTCACTCATTATTTTTTTAAAGCAAAGGGGGAGAAACTTTTCAGTGAGGAGAGGATTATACTATAAACAAGGCTACAATGTCGTAAATTCGTCTTGATGTTTCTCGCATAGATTTTGAGGCCCCCCTGGAATCTCAAGGTACGAGGCGGCCGCCTCTAACGCCTGTGCTGAAATCCGCCACTGCGCCGATGGCGATAATACCCGCAACAGCAACACTATTTACGAGCGTTTTGTTTGACTCTAGATTTTCACTTCAGATAGTTTGTAAAAAAATACATTTCACACTTCAGTTCTAAACCAATCCGTAGTCATTTTTTTATTTCAGATACTGTAGTCATATTCGATATTGAGAAATTAAAGGGACTGAGATTGTCTATTTCTCGAAGACGGTTGAAAAATAGCGAATGTCGATTATTATTCTTCCTATTAGAGCCATAACCTTTGATATTGGGCAATTGTTACTGGAAACACGCGGAATCTTAGCAGAAATATCAAGAGATATTTCTTTCAAACATCTTCGCTTGGATTTCACCCTGAAAAATTGTATACAAGCTTTATATTATTCATAAATGCATAATTTTTAATACTGTTTTAAATTGCATTGTTTGTACGTGTTATATACTTAAAAACCAAAACAATTTTGTTTCCGTTACGCTATGTGACTGCTTCAAGCAAATATTTCATATATTTATTTTCACGTCAGCATTTGCGATAATTACCAAAATAATTGATAACAAAGCGAAATAAGAACTTGCGTCGACAAAAGCCGTAATATCTTAAAAATCGAAAATAACGTATAATCGGTCTATAAACCTTGTAAAATTCATAAATCAACATAAATCGCGAAAACTTGAGAGTGAGCACTTTTACTTTCGATAATTAAAATTGTCTATGAAAAATTAAAATCACAAAATACTAATAATAAAAATAGAATTGAGCTTTTGTACTCTTCTCAGACAAAATTTGAAACACATGGATTATTTAAAACTTTTTCTGGAATTAGATTAATTCAAAGGCTCTAATGGTGCAGATAATTTGTCAGTAAAATCTCGTATTGTCAAAATGTTGATAAATACAACTGCAATTTTTTACGACCAAATGAAACAGCACTCCTTATATTAAATAAAGGTTAAAAGTTTTTTTAAAAAATCAAAACTAGCTATTTGATTCAACAAGATGAATAAGGAGCGTGCTGCATGTTCCATTTTGAAATGAAATATAACTAAAGAAATGTACTTACTTTTCTCTCCATTCAAATAAGTTCTGACCCGTTCTCTTTTTCCTTCTAGCCGATGCGACGGATGCAATCGCTTCTTGGAACTTCTCCTTTCTTCTGAAACCAAGAGAAAGAGATTGGAATGCTGTGAAGCGAATAATAATATTGAATACTGAAAACTACAGCTAATTATCAGCAAAGATAAAGAATCAATCTTAAATGCTTTCAGTGATGCGGACTGGGCAAATGACAAATCGAACAGAAAATCAACCAGTGGAAATCTATTCAAGATAGGAAATAGTCCAATACAGCGGATTTCAAAACGTCAAAACTGTGTAGCACTCTCGTCAACAGAAGCTGAATATGTTTCAGCAGCCAATACTGCAAAAGAGGTTATACGGTTGATCAATCTGACAAAAGATCTGGATTACCACAATCTCTTCCAGTTGCAATTATGAAGACAATCAGTCTTGCATTAAGCCAGTGGCGGACTGGGTTTGAAAATAGTGGTTGTCAGGAGTCAGTGAGGGCCCACACATATCTACAATCATAATATATATATATATTTTATATTTAATTTTTAATTTTGTTTATATTTAATTACATTAATTTAAATTTACATATTTAATAATTATGTATTTAATTTAATTTTTTATTATATATCTAATTTTTCCATGTCATTAAAATAAATCCCTTTTAACACCTCTTAATTTTCTACGTTTAAAATAACGAAATTATGATTAAAGTTATTTTATTTTAAATTCCGGAAGTTAAATATTTCGTTTACGGTTTTAGCGACAAAGTATGAAGGGCAAATGCTGCCCATTAGTAGGGCATCTGTTGAAAGAGCCAGGAACCTTTAAAGCACACTTCTTTGGATGATTTAGAGTTTAGTAATTTATACTGGTAATGTTTCAATAATTTGTAATTAAACTGGTAACATTTAAAGGATATTTTTGAATTATAAGGAATTCAAAAGTCATTTTATTGATAGTATTTTTTAAAAATATTGCGACAAAACGACAAAATCTTACTTAAAAATTAAGTAACTAAAATTTTAATTTACTTTTGAACTTTAAAAAGTTGACAATTATTTTTATTTTTTTTGAAGAGCATGTGTGCCAAATTTCATTAAGATAGAGCAAAACTATAGATTTGTACAAAATACATCCTTATAATGAAAAAACTTCTTGTTGTATTAAAATGCAGTCCATTTTCATTGTTTCGCCAGTTTTTTTTCTTTCTTTCCTCGTTATTTCAAATAAATTCAGTTTTTGATAGATTTTCTATGTTATTTTAATAAATTTACTTTTCAGCAATGGCATTAAGCTCATCTTTCCAGTTAAAGAAAGATAATCTTCCTGGAGATTATGTAATTCATTTATTTGATTTGATGAGGTTAAATTTTCACTTTATAATAAGCTTAATAATGCGCAATAATTGTAGATTATAATTTTGCAAAATAAAAAAAAATAATCTTAATTGAATCTCGTGTTTTTTAGACTTTTTTAACAGGTGAATGTAAAGACTTATGCCATTAGTTTCATTAGACACAAAAACATATTGCATCAAAATTTATCTTAAATGCTAAAACATTTCCTATCTATTGTTTTTTTTCCTTCTTTTTTTCTTTGCACAACTAATTTCTTTCTCAGTCTTTGTAGCAATTAATATTTTTAACTTAACAAAAATTAAATAAGTTGGCGAATTTAAAGTTTGTTAATATAATCAAATTAAGACAATTAATAAGATGGACGAGTCGGTTGGTAGCCGAATGCGGCTTGTGTTTAATACTACAAAAGCAATGTAAAAATAGAGAAATGTTCATTTCAGCTTACCTCTCAAATTTTTTTTTCCTTTTGCAAGATACGCTACATATATCTTTACTCTCTTACGACTAAAAACAAAAATAACACTTTCCTCACCTACTGTTTTCCATGGAAGACACTTTGCTTTTAATCGCAGCCCCCCCCCAAACGCGTAAAGAATTGCGTAAGTGTCGTCTTTTCATAGACACAATTAAGTGCCCATTTCCAGGTTTAAGCAAGAAAACCTTTTCTTGCAGACGAATTCCCTTGTTTGTCAGATTTGTGACAGTAAAATGAAACTACAAAACAGAAAGAAAAAGAACCTCTTTTAGCCATCTCTCACAAGAACCGCACCCTTTCTTCACAAAGGGATGCAATTCCTTCCGTCTTTCCGGGGGCTTCCGAAACCAACAAAGACTCTTAATGAGTATTGCGGCTCGGCTTTGGACAGAAGAGGTACCCTGTTCCAATACATGGACCAGAGGAGAATGGCCCTGGTTCTAACAGCCCGAGGGTTTGTGAGATGGTTGAAACAATATGGGGAAACATCTGTGAATGATCCGAAGGTCAAAGGAAATGGACAAAGAACTCAGTACAGTTCCTACGGGCAGTTGTAATTGCGTATGCGTCTTGGGTCGGTATTCGACCACCCGCTGTTCGGCCGGTCGAATTACGACGGCAAAGAATCCCCAACGAAAGGCCTTTTTATTTGTTTGATTTAGAAAAGCTTACTATAACGAAAGAGTTCTTTTTCTCCCCCACACTTCCTGGGGGCTCAAATTGTCTTCTGTTTAAGGGGGCCCGCTTGCCATCGAACAAGCTTTCAACCTCGCCAGTCCGCCACTGCATTAAGCTGTCTCAATCTGATAAGCATCATTCAAGAACGAAACATATACAGCTACTCATAAAAGTATTGGGACACAATATAAGTTAACAGGATTTTATCGTAATATATAACTTAAATATACAAATGAAACAAAAAAAGAAGTATATCACATTTTGATAAATGCAAATCATGGTAACTCGAACAAAATTCATATATTGATGCAATTATGATTACAATTTAAAGTAAAAGAAATCAAGTCAGAAAATCTGCTCACAAAAGTATTGGGACACTCTCCAATAAATTAAGAAAAAAATATGAACTTGATAGTTAATATCTTGTTGGGCTACCCTTGCACTTTATGACCTCTCGCAGTCAATTTGACGCCGATTTGATCAATTTTGCTCAAAATGATCCGTTGATTTTGGCCCACTCTTCGATCAGATGTTTTCTTAACTCTTGCTTGTTAGAAATATTGTGTTTATTGATCTTTTGCTGCAAATAATCCCATACATGTTCAATGGGATTAATGTCTGGATTCTGGACAGTGGTCTTAATCACACCAGGACAGTGGTAGAGGACCCTTAACTTGCAAATATCAGCAGTATGTTTTGGGTCGTTATCCTGATAGAATTGAAAATGTCTTGAGATTCCCAAGTTGCTCGCACTTTGCTTTAAATTTCGCTTGGGAATGTCAAGTTAGACATATTTATTCATTGTACCATCTATAAAATCTAAGTTCCCCACACCAGAGATTGCCATGCAACCCCAGACTAATTGGTTGCCACCTCCATATTTTACAGTAGGCTACAAATTTTTGATATGCAATGCTGTATTTGGTGTACGCCAAACTTTTTGTTTGCCATCCGATCCTAAAATATTATATTTGCTTTCATCCACAAAAATTACATTTTCCCAAAATTCTGTTGGGTGCTTTAAGCACATTTTAGCAAATGCCAGTCTAGCTTTTCGATTTGCTTTGCTGATGTAGGGCTTTCTCTGACGTACTCTGCCATGATACTTCTGTTTTCTTAAAACATTTCTGGCAGTTTCAGGATTTACAGATTTCCGGAACCTACATTTACATTTCAGAGTCAATTTTACTGTTCTAGTTCTTGGATTAATGTGAACTTGTCTCACAATCCGCATCTCTTCACGTTCACTAAATTTCCTTGGGCGCCCTGATCTTTGCTTGTTTCCGACACTATTTTCTTTCTTGAACCTGCGAACAATATTAAAAACAGTAGACTTACTGAACTTCAAGATTTGTCCTATACAACTAACTGATTTTCCATTTTTCCAATGACTTATTACCATATTTCGCACATCAACCGAAATACCTTTGTTTCTCGCCATTGCTCCATGCGCAAGCTTTTCTGCTGATACTTTATGTCTAAAATTATAGTCTCAAAAATGTAGTAGTAAATTAAATTTTTTGATGCACTATATATTTCTTAAATTTCTCATTTCAGAATTGTCCCAATACTTTTTGACGACTGTTTGCTTTTAAATTATATTTAAAAGGCTAGATCAAATTGTAATTCTAAAATAGTAAGAAAGTTTTCCTTATATACTGTATACCAAATGTTAAAGCATTTCTTGATTAATTTTGTTTTTGTTTAAATGTGATTAATATTTTTATAAATAGCTTTACATGTTATGCATGTCAAGTGTCCCAATACTTTTTTGAGTGACTTTAGATGTGAAATTTCACAACATACGGCATCTCAGAGAAACTGGTATGATAGAGTACTGACAAAGCAAGGAAATGACGGCCGATATCCTGACGAAATCACCACCACGCCCCGTGTTTGAACATCATCTAACTTATTTCGCAATTAAAAACTTTTTATTATTCAGAAAACAAGTAGGGGCGTTGGACGTGCCTGTTTTCAAGAATAAAAACTGTAAGAACTCTTCTTCACGCCAACAGATGGCATCTTTAAACTCGGAACTAAAACTTTGAACTCATACCTTTTCATTCATTCCTCGTAACAATTCTCTATTAGCTGTATAATTTTTCTGTGTTTGTGCTTCGATACGCTAGTGCTAATAAATCTTCATATTTTCCCAAGTAGTGCTCTGAGCTCCTCTTAACATTTATTATGGATTATATATACGTATTTATTATAGATGATCTTTCTGTTATGAGCTGAGCTACAAACTGCTGAAAATAAAGTAAGTGAAATTTCACTTACTTTTTTAATTTGGAATAATTTTAAAGATTATTATTCTAACAATATATTTCTGAAGTAAAAACAAAACAGAACTGATGCAATCCCTCAGAAACTATTGAATTTCCTATAACCACAGGTGTTCCCACATAACCTTCGCCCTTCGAGCCATCAGTGAAAACAGGGTCAAAGCTAGAAAAACGGTGTCTATGCTCCAAAAAATACTTCTATATACTAAATTGGGATGTTGCTAATTTTGGCATGTGTGCAGAATCGTCAATAAAATTTAACTTGACCTCTTTCCAAGGCAAAAATTCGTCAGCTTTCTCCAGGTTTGGGAAATCCGTGACATTAAGATTTCTTAAAATTTCTCTAACTCTAAAGCCAAATGTAGGGGTGAAAGAATGTCTTAATGAAAATAATGATACGTAGATGGGATTTAGAACTTTGTAGTGGATGGGACGAGAAGAATCACTTTTTATTTTAAAAAATAGATTGAGAGTAAGCCTCTCTCATATAATAACTAAAATAAAAAAATGTAGCTACACAACATGAAAAGTACTGCAGGCTTAAAAAAATAGTAATGAGGACACTAAGTAAAAAAACAAATTCAAGAAACATTTTTTGCTTCTGCAGAAAAAAAAATTGTGGAACTTTGACGATGCACAGCGCAGTCTTTGTTTGCTTGTGGAAACTTATTGGAAACAGACGATGTATGAAAAATCGAAGAAATTTCACTTTCACAAAATTATTAATAATTCTGCACTAATTTTAAAGACGAATCAACGCACTTAGATTTGTCAATCTACATGCGATTAAATTAGGCACAAGCTCAGAACCAAATAGGTGATTCAGTTGCATTATTGATGCTCAAACTTGCTTCCAACAGAACTTCCCTCTATCCACAGTTAACGGAAAAGAAATTTCGAAAGGCAGGCTGTTCAATAATTACAACCTGATCATTTTTAGTGTACTGCAATTATTTATTGCAGGGCTTGGTATGTTGAGTAATCAGTCCGCTCAATCTACTGATTTGGAGAGCGTAAAATCACACCAAAAGGCTGTCACAATAACCTCCATTCCACACATAACATAAAAACACGAAAACTTTGGTTGACACCATTCAAAGCTTGAAGATTTTCAAACTCCCAGAAAAAACATAGCATCACTAAAACTTGCTGGATAAACGAACTCTTACTTTCCAATTTCCAACCGAAAAATAAAATTGCAGGGACAAGCTTCCTGAAGGCCCTTAGGCCTCCAGGAGCCCGCAGGTGCAACCACCACTTCTCGTTTAGACAAGCACAAAAGAATTCAAATCACACAAAGGAAAACGCTTCCAGTCAGAGACGCCAAAGCCTAAGAACGCAAAAATTCATACGCAGAACAAGATGGCGAGTAAATAGTCCCGTTGAGTAAATTTGATTTATAATTTTAAAAAGTTGAAAAATTAATGGAAAAGACATCAAAAGTTAAGACAATTAATATTTGAGTCGAATACTAAGTAAATAATTAAGAAAAAGTTAGATTTTTAATAAAACTGTTAAAAATTATCGTTTAAATTTCAAAAGTTGCCAGAGATGACACACAAGATGAAAGAAACTTTGGTGGCGAAGATTTAAATATTTAAAAATACTGATAAAGCCGAAAAATGATGTCGATGCAATTTTTGCAATCTGACAAACGCATCCGTAGTCAAGTTTAGAGCGAATGAGGGCTTTATAAACTCTAAGCAAAGCAGCTCCAAATGATGTGCCCGAAAGCATTTTAATGCTGTTTAAAGACTGAGTACATTTTCTTTTTTAACCCCTTAAATCTCTCTTTTTTGCTATCTAATAAGATGACCCCTCCTATTTTGGAAAGGGGCTGTCGTTTTTATTCATTCAAGAAGGCGTAGAATACTTGAGATCCTTATCGATTCTATGTAATTTATTAGTCAAATTATAAAGCATATAATGATTAAATTTTAGTTTATAAGCCTAAAAATGCGATAATTCGATGCACGTCAATATGACGGGCGCGAGACTTAAGCCGTTAAATAATTAACATGGAGTTTAAAACTTAGCTTTGAATCAAGAATTAATCCAAAATATTTAGGCTCCTGGACAACAGGAATTGTACTAGCACTAAGTAATAGTTTCGGATCCAAATGAAGGCTACAACTTCTGCAAAAATGCATGGCAACAGTTTTTTGAGTTGAAATCTTAAAACCACTTTTTCTTCCCCATTGGCTAATTTTATGAACTGCCTCTTGTAACTTCTTTTCAACAAAGCTCATATCCTCACCATAGAAGTGAATCTCAAGATCATCAACATATAGGAAGCCATTTACGCCCATAGGTAGCTGATTGAGAACGCCGTTAATTTTGATAATAAATAAAATGACGCTACCGTAAGGAACGGCTTCTTCTTGATATTCGGATTTAGAGAAGGGGTGTCAGCTGACGATGCACTCCTGCACGTCACATCATTCCTATAACAAGCTCGAAGGCAGGAACAACACGTTGTGTTGATTTCTTTAGACATCTTCGGTGCATTCGACAATCTACAACACTTTTCCATCAGAGATAGATTTTCTTCCTTATCTCTCTTTTCCAACATAAGCGAAACGCTTCTTCACACCTTAACAAACTGAAAAGTGTCGATGCAAACCAGCGCAGGGCCAATCCTTTGGGAACTCTCCTAGAACTTTGGAACTCAGGAATGTCCACAGGATTCATGTAGCGGGCCAGCATTTTGGAACATCATGGCAGACGAAATTCTATCTGTTCAGTGGCCTCAAGGAGTTCATCGACAAGCATTTGCTGATGAGTTTGCGTTCATCGTTACAGATAACACCAAAGAAAGGCTCAGGAAACTCAGCAAATTTGCATTGGACAAATTTAAGGACTGGGCAGACAAAAACAAACTATATTTCTTAATGGGAAAACTAGCTACGTCCTTTTGAGCAAGCTTGTCAGAGGACCAATGATAAAATGGTCCTCTGACAATTAGCCGTAAAGATCAATTAAAATATCTAGCGTTACAATAGATCATAAATGACCTGGTTACCACGTAATAGAATTAACCATGGAACAATACCAATTCTCTGAGGAAACACTTGGGGAAATTAAACAAGCAGTTGAAGGCTATTGAATAAAACATCCATAGAGTGAAACACTGCTATGGAGCAAACTGCTTGTATCATAATAAGACATCCCGACACCAAAAAAAGTTGGACTCCCTTCAATGTCTGCTTCTACGTTACTGGTGCGTACAGGGCCACCCAACTGCTGCTCTCCAAATGGTCACCGGTCTTCAACCTCTCCTCCTGCAAATAGAACAAGAAGCAACTTATGCCCGAGTTGCTCGAGCAAGATCTCCATCCAACTTTTTCAACCTTACATTCAGCCCAACAGATTAGGAAAGCAAAGGCAGTGGAATCTATATTCACCCCTCAAAATTTTCTTCTCCACAACCAAGTTTCCTTTGCAGAGGATCATAGAGACTCAAGAGCCAAAGCTATATATACTGATGGATCCAAAATGGACTAAGGCACTGTTAGAGCATATTGCAGTCTCGAAAACTAAGGAATAATAGCTTCATGGCAAGGTAAACTTAATCACAATAATTCGGTTTTTCAAGCTGTAATCCTTGCAATTAAAATGACAATTGAGGCAGCTTCATCCCTTCAAAGACCAATCAAAATTTGGACGGACAGTTTGTCTAGTTTGATGGCCATATTTAATCCTAATCCCACCACATCAAACACTTTTGCTCTCCTATAAACACATTCACCTGAGATGTCTCAAAGCCCATGTCGGTCATCTAGGCAATGAATGCACAGACCAATTATCCGAAACAGCCATCACAAAAAAATCGACCCTCTCTTTCTTCCAAAGACACTTTCCTACCTAAAATTTGAAATAGCGTCAGCTGCTTTAAGCATCTGACAAGATAAGTGGTATAAGATACTGGCAGCAGTACATACGAAATAGTGTCTAGGGTCTCAAACAAGCAAGTAGGATGAGTAGAGAAGAGCTAATGTTCGTTTCAGGACACGGCCTTTCCCTTCAGTCTTCGAACTCACGATAACTGCTTGTGCGGAGAAAAAGGAAATCCAATGCACTATGCCATAAAATGTCCGTTAACCCTCTCCTGGCATTTCTAAACTCCTACAGTGCAAGATAAATTACAGTGGTTAAAAATCTTCTCACGAATAACTTGTGTGACGAGAACAATCTCTTTTCTTTTTCTTTTATTATGTATTATTATTATTTTTCATATTGTTTAGTTTTCCATGTTCCAGATTTGAATGCAAAAATTGTAATGTGGATTTTATGCTGCCCCCCTGATGTGAAGTTTACTATTTATATCCTAACTTATAACTTTTATTTTTAATCGCATATCTTTATTATAATATTTCAAAACAAATATAACGATGCCTTATGCAATTAATGTAATGCCCCGTATAATTAATCATAAATTCACAATCTTGTTACTTATACATGCATTAATATATCATATTAACCATATGAATTTATAAATATTGCTATTTTTTCACTTGTGCAATATTAAAGAAAGGTTTGTATTAGATAAAAAAAAATACAGAGCATCTAATTATGAAAAAAATAGATTTAGTAGTTAGTCGAACCTGTTTATCTCGAAAACCTCTATATCTCGAAATTTCTGAAATTTCCTACATTTACAATCTAAATTCAATATATTTTCCATGTTTTTCTCGAAAAAATTTCCTTCAACACATCTCTCGAATTTCTGATAGTGTAAATTGCAAAAATCGATGCCCAAAAACCACCCTTCTTTAACAACAGAAGTTGCAAACAAAGAAAAATTCCATGTCCCCGCAGGAAATAGGTGTGGACAGGTTGGAGGGATGTTTCTTGGAATTCCGGAATGTCACTGTCCACTATCGCCGTGTCGCCATAGAGGAGGAATATACAAAGCGGGCGCATTGGAGTTGTAAACCGATTCTCGAGTAAAATCACGTGACTTGTGGACAGAGCTTCGACTCGGAGAACGTTCTCTATAGGATTTCTCATAGGGAAGGCATATTGGCACGTCGAGAACAACGCATTTATTGAAAAAAAAATGGTTGCACACTGCTGTGCCTACAATTGCAATAAGAAAGGAACTAAAGGATCATCCTACTCATTCCACAGGTATGTTAGCATTTACTTATCTGCTTCTTTATTCTATTTTAACTCCTTTTAAAAAGAGTAGCATTCATAACATCATAGAATATTTAATGTTTATTCGCTATTATGAACACTTTTTGATATTATTTGATTTCTTGAGAACAATTTGAATATCTGCAAACTGATAGAAAACATTTTTGGAGCCATAAAAATTTTGTATTTTATGCCAGAATGAAATGTTTTACGGTTTACGCAAAAATGCTGTTTGGCGCCTTTCGTGTTTTGGCGCCTTAAGTGCCTTTGCGTCTTCCCTTTCTTCTTCAAATATCCCGTGTTTAGAAAGTCGTTTGTAGTTACTTGTATGCATATTGTGCAGTTCATTTATTTTAGATTAATATTGTTAATATATTACAATTGAATAGGTGACTTTTGGTAGCTGTTTAGTTGAATTTTGATTTGCAGATTTTGTTCATTCGAATTGTAAACAGTACACTTCTACATTTGCGGTAAATTTAAAAACGTAAAAATAATTATTTTTTAATGAATTATTTATTTTTTACATAGCGGAAATATTTTCATTCGAGTGCATCAACATTTTAGAGTAGGAATTGATGAATAATTTTTTAGATGTTTCATTAGTTTTGTTTAAACGATTGTTTAAAGCACGAGCACTTGCTTTATTTAACATATCCGCCTAATCTAGTTATAATTCGTTACATCAATTCAAAACATGTTTAAAATGATGTACGCGTTACTATCGCAAGGTTCACATCTTATAAAAAAACGTTTCCTATTGCATAGAAATCAAAAGTTAATTTTTACAACTTATAATATTGCATACTATGCAGTATATGTATATCTATCAAATGTAGCAATAGTATCAAAATTTAAATTAATTACATTTTTTAGAAATGCACTTTAAATAGAGCGCTTACGTTTTAAAATGCGTTTTTATAACAATATAAAATGAAGAAATGATACATTAAAGGAGTAGAACAGTTATACTTCTTACATATCCATTTTGGCAAATGTAATTTTTTTCAATACGATTGTTAACTTCAATGTATAAACACAGCTTTAGATTTTTCTTTCAATTTTCTTTTTTCAGCTTTCCACGAGATGGAAAAAGGAGAAGGGAATGGGGAAAGTCCTTGCACCGAGAAAATTTTAAAGCAACCAATTCAACCAAGATTTGTTCAAAACATTTCCAACAGGATTGCTTTGACAAAGAAAAATTTAGAGGCACCTGATTAAAATCAGATGCTTTACCCACGATATTCGATTTTCCCGACCACTAGTTGTGCAATACTATGAAGCGAAAACCCCCTAAACGTTTAAAGGATCCAAATGAACCTACCTCAAGTCATGCAAGTAAGTTTTACTATAATATAATTAATTAAAAACAAATTGTACGCGTTTATTAAGTAGTTCATTTTTCAATGTTAATTTTCCCAATAAAATTAAAGGAAATATGCATATATCAATAAATACATACTTATAAATCAAATCTTCGTAAATCATTTTTCTAAATTAAAAGTTTCCTTTTTATTTATTTAGGTAGTTGTGAAGAAAATAGAAAGAAAAGAAAGTATTTTTAGGGGACTTTGAAGGAGAGGACACGGAATTCCTATCAAAAGCACGGCGGGTTTTGGAGTTGGCAAATAGGCAACAGATCGTGAAATCCGCATCCATAAAAATGAAGAATTCACGTCTCACAAAGAAAGTCGCTTCGTTACAAAGCCTTCTACAGGACATTCAAAATAAGCTTTTAATCACTGAATCAGCAAAAAGCATTTTAGAAGTAAGTGTTTCTTCATTTTCCCATGCTGTCTTTTATTGAATTGAAATTAATTTTTACTGATTTTGAAATTTAAACACTTTTATTAAATTTAATTTAGGTGTCAATACAAGGAACACTTGTTGAATTACTGATAAGCAGATTAAAGAAGTCTCAGTCAAAACAAGAGTACCCTGCTGAACTTCGGGCCTTTGCATTGACATTGCATTTTTATTATCGAAGGCGTACGATTACGTGAGGAAAAACTTTAAAACCTGCTTAAAATATCCATCAACTTTGAGGAAATGGTACCAATCTATTGATGGTTCTCCAGGATTCACAAATGCAGCATTATCAGCTTAAAAATGAAAATCTCCGAAGCAACAAAATTAAATAAAACCATAATATCTGCCCTTATAGTTGACGAGATGTCAATTAAAAAACACATAGATTAGAATAAAGAAAAGTTTATCGGTTATGTCGATTTCGGAACAGGACTTGATGACGATCAGTTGCCAGTTGCAACTGAGGCATATACGTTCATGCTGAACTGTGTAAATAGTAATTGGAAAGTACCAATAGAGTATTTCCTGATTAATGGATCAACCGCTCAAGAAAGAGCTATTATTAATCAAGAATGCTTATAAAATGTTCATGAAACGGATATTGAAGTTGTTACGTTAACATTCGATGGCACTAGCACTAATTTAAGTACTGCCCAATATTTGGGTGTTAGTATTGATGCCTCGAATTTAGTTCCTTCATTTAAACAGCCTATATCTGGAAATGATGTCCATATTATCCTCGATCCGTGTCATATGATAAAATTGGTCAGAAATACCTTGGCCTCTAAGGGCTCAATTTTTGATAGCCAAGGAAGAATAATAAAATGGGATTATATTG
>BGPR01023296.1:0-24370 GCA_013235015.1 Araneus ventricosus | reverse complement strand
ATGGTGGACTGAAATATCATCTCTGTAACCTTCTGGGGCAATTCATTAGCTGTATTACAGCGGTGTTGCATTGAAATTTCTTCTTCGTTATTCATTTGTCTAATTCTCAGTAGTGTAGACTACAAGAGCGCCACATTTCCCCCTATTGCCGACTTTCGGAATTAATTTTTTCCCACGGAATCTTTTTCCTCATGTCGTCATTATACCCTCTACCAAATGTGGTGGCATTTCAGCTGATAGATCGAGCTACAGATGGCTCTGAGTAGCGTGAGTTTTTTTTGAACCTGTATTTTAGCATCACATAAGTCGAAAATTGCCTTGAAGTTAACAAACAATTCTGTGGGAAACAAACATCTCATTCCAATGACATTTTTGGATTGCATTCATCTACATACATAGTAATCTATTCTATACATACATATATGCACACATATATATGTTATTGATTTTATTAATAATTAACTATTGTATGTAAAATAAATTTATTAAAAATATACTAAAGATAGTATAAAAGTTAACAAAACAGAACTTATTTCTAAGAAAATTTTCTCTAAAACTATGCTAGTTTTATTATTATCCAAATCAAAGCCACCTTCGTCGACCAGCTGTTCTCCAGTAATATTACTTTGTAACTATACTTGCAAAGTTGCGAAATAAATTGGCGAAATCGGACCAGTGTTGAGGCTGGGAGACTCTCTCAAAGTTTTAATTTAGATATCTCTCGGAAATGGAGATGTGGCTAGGCTATCATTGATGACGTATGCAGAGATCGTGTGTTTTCATATGAAATAAAAATTGGTGAAATCGGTGCAGTGGTAGGGGCTGGGGAACTCTGTTAATTTTTTCCCGTAGAGAATGTACAATGAAGTAGTGTTTTTGAGATTTCTCTCAAAAATGGAGAGTGGTGGAGAATAGGTAGCCATAGATGGCGAATCAGGGATCACGAGTTTCCATATAAAGTAAAAATTTGCGAAATCGATCCTGTGGTTGGGGCTGGGAGAAAGGTTCCTTCGTTTTGGCAATTATTTTAAATATATAGATTAGCTTCAACAGTAAATAAAAACAGATGAACATTTCAACGCAACAGAACAACATACATATAACATTGTTTACAGGGTGTCTCAGTACAGCGGTTATGAACTTTCAGGACAGATAGAGTACACCTAAACGATGGGAAATCACATAGCAATGCATGGTCGGAAACGCTTTCCTGGCGCGGTAGTGACGACACAAAACACAAGAAAGACAGGACATATCCGCTGCTATGCGTTCTTCCATGTGGTTTCAGCATGATGGGGCCCCCGCCCATTACAGCATTGACGTGCGTCTCCACCTGAATGCAACGTATGGCCAACAGTGGATCCGGCGGGGTGGTCCAGTGCTTTGGCCCGCTAGATCGCCAGACCTCAATTGCCTTGATTACTTCCTATGGGAGTACGTCAAGTCATTGGTGTACGAAACTCTCGTTAACAGTGCCTTGTTGCAACTGCTGGGGAAGTCCGGGACACGCCCGGTATTTTCGCTAACGTTCGATCTTCAATGCGCCGGATGTGTGAGCCTGCATCACGGCCCGGGGACGTAATTTCGAACACCTACTTTGATGGCGATCGTTGTCTCTTTAATGTTCTTTTTTCTTAGTTTTTGTTGTACTAAGAATAATAAACATTTTTTCTCCTCTTATTCGTGTCCTGTCTTTCTTGTGTTTTGTGTCGTCACTACCGCGCCAGGAAAGCGTTTCCGACTATGAGATTTCCCATCGTCTAGGTGTACTCTATCTGTCCTGAAACTTCTTAACCGCTGTACTGAGACACCCTCTAGATAACATTTTCCTGCAATCGATAAAAGTTACCTCGCAAATTATAAGAAATGTTCTTTATCACTAAAAGAATACGAAAGGATTTTGACAAAAATGAAAATATACTTGAATTTTCTTAGGTTAGAGTGTTGAATTATGAATTTGTACATACGCTGAGGTCTAATAATAATTAAGGAAAAAGAACTATGAAGTTTAATGGTTCAAATATTTCATAACTAGGAAGAAACAAATTTCAATATACACCTTTTCCAATTTCACGGATCAGGAAATACAGGGATTTTTTAACTCTTTTAAAGAAAACCTCAAAATATTCAAGAATTGGCATTTTGCCAATTTCACTGCTGCGAGTGGATTTACGTCGAAGTGTTAGATGGTAAACATTAACACAAGATCGCAAATTACCATTCGTTCATTCGGGAACTGTGTTTTAATTGGAACTATAAATTCTTAAAACCGTGAATGTGTGTTCCAAGTTGCGATCAATAAAATGTTGAAATTCGTAGTGATCATTTTTAAGGGTTACTTTTATGGGAGTTCTGCTAATGAGATTTTTCATTAGCACTATGCAACACTTTTAAAGTTTTATATTTGTAATTAAAGTCTCAAATTATATCTCTAAACACGTACTCTAAAGACATGCATAGAAAAAACCCAAGGGGAGAGCGAATATTTAAAACTGAAACATTCTAAATACAGCACTGACTTATATTTAAACAAGTTTGTTATTGAGAAATTTTATTAATACTGTCAGTAACCAGTTAACCAATCTATTCAAAGAAGATATTTGTTAACCAAAATAATCGTTAGTCGATCATAAATTTGCCATAGATTTTTATGGGAATTTGATTAATTATTTCTGCGAATCTTAAATAATTAAATATGCACATAATTACTTACACATTAGTATAGTATATCTGTTACCGTTAAAGTGTATAATTGAATTATTTTACAGAGTACCTAGTTATTTCCTGAAATAATAGATTAAGTCAGTTAAAGTGTGTAATAAATTAATAATTTCACACTGCAATTACTTATTCTATAAATTGACTTATGATAGATAGTTAAAGGGTAAAATAAAAAAATTAACTTAATTATACAGCAATACTAAATGTTATTTATACAAAGACACAATAAAAACTTTTACTATAACAGGGGTTACAGAAACAGGAATTTGAATTTTATTCATATAATACATATACATTTATTAATGATAGACAGTTAACGTGTAAAATAAACAATTTAATCTGTGGTTCTCACTTTACAGTCTTCTGAATTTTAAACTTTAATTAAAATAATCCTGTATATCGTAACATAGAGCTAAAACTAAAAAGCGGGATTAATCGTATCCATTATTTCGCACTTTAACGGGTCGCAGATCTTTATTCTATAAAATAATAGAATACAATTTAGTTTTACACTATAACTGACTTGACTATTTTATGAAATAACTATGTATTTCTTTATACAGGGTGACAATTATTGAGCTATATGAAATAAAAAATAAAATTTTCAAAAACTACTAAGTTCAAAAATTTTATTTAAATTTTAAAAGTAACTACAGATTTTCGGATTTAGTTTAGGACGTTCTCGATGTGCTTGCCATCAATGGCTATGACGTGGCGCAGACGAAGAGCAAAATTCCGCAAAAATCGCTGAAGCGTCGAGACATCGACACTACCAGTTCTCTCGAACTTTCCAATCACATTTTTGACTGTTATAACACTTGGACCGGTGGTCTTCAGCTTGTACTCGGTCGCAATTTTCCTTTGAGCCGCAATCGGGCTGTTATTGCTCATTAGTAGGCCTTGACGATCGATGTAGCTCAGAAACGCTGTATTTCGACATTTTCAACGAAAAATGAACAGCAACAATAAGAGTGAGCATGCTCAAAAAAGCTCCCAACATGCCCTGCATTCAACAGCCAAGTTTTAACTGAATACCGCCAACGGTTCAAAACTTATCAAGGTTTTTTCATAGTTTCATATAGCTCAATAATTGTCATTCTGTAAATGCGATTTCATGCTTTGAGCATAACATTTTTAATGTAAATGAATATGTCATGCTTGCTTTCGAACACAGTTCTTCTCTCTTTTTCGGTCCCATATTATTATTATTTAATAAAAAAATTAAAAAAATCTCTTAAACTTATTAGCACAAGATGCTCTACAATATCGCTACGATATCTCCACGATATTGTACAGCATTCAGAACATCGTAGAGATAGCGAACAATATTTTGTGCTAATAGGATGAAAAATTCAAAGAAATCAGTTATGCAATCTACAAAAAGATTATTATGTAGTTATGAGAATCTCGCCCCAGAAATCCTTCATTGACAATTCTCTCCTGCGAATTGTTTCGATTTCTCATCCTTTCGGTGCTTCTGCTAGTAAACCTTTGGTATTCCATTTTAGAGCTCTAATCTCTCTTGCGGAGGTGCCAACAGATGATGCTAAGGTATGCTTCTATGAATCTTGTTCACAGCATACTTTTTTCTTGCATCTGTTCTGTGAGGTGTTTGTTATTAGAGAATAAAAATCTTTCGCGAAAGTGTTCGTTGTCGGATTTGTTCTCAATTCGAAATGTTCTTTTAATCTATCACCCACTATACTCGTAAATATTTGCTTAAATTTAAGTCTAAATGCAATTTTTAAAAGTATCACTTTGATTTTCACTAATAGAGGAATGCTTTGCTTCTATTTCAAACCACCAACTGCGTGTCTTTGTGCTTTTATTTCGATGCTGAATGCAGCTATTAACTAAAACTAAATTGTGAGCTGAAAATTTTCGCTGCCTTAGAAATGAACTTGGTGGCATTTGACGATTTCTGTCTACATTTAGCGGCGAATTAAAACCATGAAATTAGAAATACTGTCTCGAATATTTCAGGCATCGCGAAATTTTGGTAGCTCATAAGAATCGATTATTTCAGTCAGGAGGTTAAAAGACACCTGTCGGAAAGTTTGAAAGTCCCTTGATAGTTTATAACTGCGATCAGCGGCTAAACTTAGTGCTAATGGCTTTGAATCTTACGACGACTGAATTTCCGTTTGATTGCGATTGAATATATTCATGAGTATTTCACACATATATATGTGGTATGGAAGTCTAGCTCCCATGTGAGAAGTATGCAGTTTCATGGACAGGAGAGTTCTGCTATTGTAGAAATTTATTGGACAAGACGAACACAAACATTTGGACGGGACTAACATAAAATGAAAGAGATAAAGTAAAAGAATTAAGACGGCGGCCACTGCCCTTTTACATCAAATTAATTTAGTCAATCATCACGGCAATTCAGGCATCGCGTTCCATCTCTCAATCGAACCACGTCTGTTCCTCGCAAAGGCGGGCTCAGTTCTGTCGCTAGCAAAAGAAGAGATCCGTAGTGTCACGTGACGTCTGCTCGTAGAACGTTGCCAATCGTTGGTTCTAAACTATGGCTGTAGACGGCATTCTTGACGGTGTGTGAGCGGAGCATATTTACGGATCCTACTATGGTTTGGATTGAGGTCGCTTTTCATTGGCTCTCAGCGTCACGCGACTTCGCTTGCTTTTGAATGGTGTCGTAGGAGAGCGCTTAGTTTGGATTTCGATTTTTATCTTAGCTATTATATCATGGAGAAACCAAAATTATCTTTATCTTGAATTCATCATTCCCTTTAGAAGCATCCAAATAATCGTAATTAAAAGATCATTTTGGTTTTTCTATGATACAATAGCTAAGACAAAAATCAAAATCCAAACTAAGAGCGCTACTATGACATCATTCAGAAGCAAGCGAAGTCACGTGACGCTGAGAGCCAATGAAAAGCGAGCTCAATCCAAACCTTAGTAGGATCCGCAAATATGCGTGAGAGGAATACCACATATATAATGCATTACAAAAAAGTCAAAAAATTACCTTCTTTCTCATTCTTTTATATCGTTACGAACAAGAAAATACGAGAGTCTGATAATATGTTGCCTATTTTTGCTGGTCTCTTCCGATTGAATAAATATTTGGCCTTTTAATCCATGTTCGGTTATTCCTTTAAAGACAATTTTCTGCATTGTTACAAATTATTTATTTTATTCTTGCCGTGTATTTCTTCTTTTTCGTTGCCTTTGATGAGCATCGCTTCATTGTTAAATAAAACTGTTTTAAAAAATACCATTTCTTTAATTACAACTACGTGACATATGTTTTTGCAGTCTCACCCATCTGCTGTTGCATATGAACTTTATTCCCAACACACTTTTGAACGACATAAAAATAATAGTCGGATATTATAAAATAAATGCAAGAAAATTATTCACATTGCACAGTATAAAGTAACGAGAAAAAAAATCGTCTTAACCTACAAATGTCTAGTTAATATTTTTACTTTCAAAATCATTGAAATTCATATCTCATTTGGCGATTAGGATTGAGAACAATAATTCTTGGCCACGCTTTTAAGCTCCGTTACAATGGTCCGTGTACGACGTGTTACGGCGTACTTTGTTCGAAGTACGCCTTATCTCCCGTCATGGGACAGTAAAGAAGTGTTGTTGCTCGAGGGTTTGGGGATTGGCTGGAAACTTCTGGAGAAATGTCGGTAAATACTCGGACATCAAATAAGCGAGTCGATGGACGGATAGCTCAGTACACTTCCTACAGGCTGTTGTAGATTGTGTGTGCTCTGTGGGAACGGTGCGGATGGTCGAATTCCGACCGGCAATAAATCCCCGACGACAGACATAGAATGCCGAAGCACGGGCCATGGGAACAAGGATTTAGACCACACTGCATTTAGCTATAAGAACTGAGCAGCTTGAATCTTATTTAAGAACTTCATTTTCACTTGATTGAATCAACAATTCTTGTCAAAAAACTATTAATGCGAATTTGCACATCTTTTGCATTGCAGACGGTATCTCGCCGGCACAGCGGTGAGGAAGAAGCCAACAGTTTTTTCGAGGAGGACCACCCCAAAGTGAAGCTGAAAGAATGCGAGGGATGCCTCACCGCTGCAGTGGAGGAAGGAGGCTTGTGCCCGGAGGCCCTGAAGAGCTTAAACGGAAACAAGAACGCCCCTCGGTAACTCTGCCCTTCTTTCTTCTTTCTTCTCAATTCCAAAATAAACTTGTAATAAAATTTTAAAATATCAACATTTTTTATTGAAATTTAGAAGAGTAATCTAAGAAATTTCTATAGAATTATTTCTGCAGAAAATTAAATATAAAAAAATTTTAAGCTTTAAAGTTTCTGTACTTTTTTATGTCAATAATTATTTTTCACTGTCTTGCATAGGAAGTATACACGGACACAGTATTGTAATTCTCAAAAAAAAATTGCCCTTTAAATTTCGATGGTTTTATAGTATATATGTTTCAAATTACCCTAATGAAATAATGGAATTTAATAATATTAGTAAATTTTTAGTAAATGGAATTTATTAATAAATAATGCATGTAAAGCAAGAAGAATTAATCATTTGAATTAATTGCTATAAATAATAATTTTCTCAATTTTGGTTTTAAGTTGGTAAATAGAAATGTAACTTATAGCTACCTTTAAACTTCTGCATTTCTCGAAGCTAAGAACTCTATCGTTTCTGCAGAGGTGGCGCCAGTGGGGGGACTGGGAGCCAGGGCCCCCTGTCGGGGATGTTGTCCCCCCAGAAAAATTTTTGTACCCCGTTCACGCAACGGAGTATTTAACTAGTATATAAATAAAGATCTGGCTAAAATTTTAGACAAATTTCATTACACCCCTCCCCCGTACAGCAGATCGTGCCACCACTATCGGGTAGACCGTGTCCCCCACCCGTCGGGCATACTGTAACGCCACTCCTGCGTTTGTGCCTGTTGAATAAACCAAGGAATGTGTTTTTCAGCTTACACGTCTTCAACCACCGTCATTGTAACGGCGGCGTCCCTCTGTTAAGAGACCGGATCTTAAAGGACACTGAAGTTCACTTGACTCACAAAGACGTTAGTCCGCAGTATTCTTTAAGAAGCCAAGACTCTCTGCCGCCAGACAACTCCCTTAGTTCACTGGCTAGCGTTAGTCTTTACCCGAGTCGGCATAACTCAGTCAGCAGTACGTGCACAGCGCCGGATCCTGGACTTATAACTCTCGAAGAAGAGGAACCAGCTGTGGTCCAGGGACCCGCACTGCCTGACTGCAAAAATGACAAATGTGAGATTACTGAAAAGGTGAGATATTTCCCGTTTTCCAAACACTTTTTTAACAAATAAATGTAACATTAATTAGAGTTAGCAGAACATCCACTTAACATATTAAATATCAGTTCCATTCCTACTCATATGTTATGTTTTTATATAAATCCCACGAGTTTTTACAAGTTACAAAGTTACCAAACTTCAACAGTTTCCACCTTAGTGCTTAATCAGTTGCCAATCATAGACGGTGACATTGACGAATCACCGAGCAGTTCAGTGCACCGCAAAAAGGACTTCAGGGTGAAAAATAATTGATTGCACACGTTTATTACGCAAAGCAACTATGCGGGTAAACCAACTATATCCAACTGCCCAGAGTCTGATCTACGCAGATAAAAACACAAACTCGTCTTTCCAGGAGTAGGTGGGAAATAATCTGATATCAAATTTGTTGTAACAAATTTTCTAATTAATTATCTCATTAGACGTGTCCTTAGTGGTGTGGATATTCTGAACACAATAATTATCAGTCGTAATTTCGAAGTTGCATTGTAGGCTTCAGCTTAGGGTTAATGTGGAGTTTACGGGGCCCACCTACTTCGTTCCTCTTAGGATCGCCAACTTTTTGCCGCCAAGAAAGGAGATAAAGGGACATTTGTTTTGTTTGTGCAATGATGTTTTTAACGAGTAACATGCGCGTATACGCGGAAATTGATCTTCTCATCGGTGTGTTGAGCATCACGCTATATTGCGCCTCGTTTCGATTGGACTGTTTTGTTCATCTCTTCGATATGATTGGTCGATTAATTCGAATTTGAATAAAACTTTGTTTGGAATTCTACGGTTTGAATATCGGTTCAGTACTGTGCATGTTATTTCTTGTGTTTCGTTTCTCAATGAATGAGCGAAGCTACGAGTATTCCGCTATGCTGAAAGCGAAGCCGCTGATGTTCTTTTAAGTTAAAAAAAATTGCCCGGTACACGCTTGAAATGCCGCAGGCATTGCATGCTCAATCTCTCCTTTTCAGGTGACGCATGTGCAAGATAGCAATAAAAACCGTACTGCACATACAAAACAGTATTTGGTGACGGCAAATGAAATTGCGCCAAGAAAAATTGGCGAGAAGCCACCATAGACTCCAGGTTTACCCAGCTTGGTCTCTTCGGCGATGGAAAGTTGGTGCTTGCGTCTTCAATCGGCGAAACTGACATTTCAGTTTCAACCGAAGACTTTAATGAATTTGAGCGACACACGATTTGGCCATTTAACTTATCCTTTTTGTTGTCAGACCTCCAATAAGGCTGCATCAGCACGTTTAAAACATTGGACTTCGATCAGATTGTTGAGCGTTAATAGATTATTTTCCCACCATTTATCTATAATCTGTTTCTACTGCTTACAAAAGTCTTATTGGCATTTTTAGAGCTAATTAAAGATGATATTCCTGTCCTATTTGTGGTACCTTAAAACTGAAAGCAAACAAAAAGTAAACATTATTTACTGACGCTTGAGAGATTCCAGATATGAATAAAATAACATTATTTAAATTTTTCATCCTTTGTTTTCCATTTTCATCTTTTATTTCTCCTTTTTCCTTTAACTTTTTGTGCATAAAAAATCTTTGTTTTATTTATAACTTTCTAATGAGTTAAATTATTATAAATATGGCCCTAATTTATTTTCAAATTAACCATAAAAAATACTAATAATCTTTATCGTTTACAGATCTGCTGGATCATCGAACCTAAAGGCTGGATCAAAGAACGGGAAAACTACTCCATATTCTTGTTTCCTCCGAAAAACAGGTACATTATTTTGTTCTACAAAACATAATGAGGTCTATAAATGTTTAATTTAATTTTTTAGCCGATTCGTGAAATATTAAGTTAAACGCTTGGATTCCTTTCATTTTAAAAGTCAGCACATAAATGTTTTCTCTGTCAGAGAAGGTATGAATGTTTGTTTATTAGTGATATAATGCACGGATCAGTACACTGACTTAAACTAACGCATCTGACTCAGAAATTCCTTGGATGCGAGAATACCGTTTTTTGAAATTCGATTTAAATTGGTGTTGAGTTAATATTGAAATAAAATTCCTCCTTTCTAAGTTTTTTCTTCCTTTTTTTTATTTCACAGAAAGGTACGTTATTTAAAATCAAAAGTTACTTTTAGTTTGAATAAAATATATTACACAAGATAAGTATGTTGCACAAGTATAACACACAAGAGGGAAAGACACGTCACGAAAAACACATAAGAATAGTAATACAATCATTTAAATTAACATCGATTGGATATTGACAATACTTGATAAAGGAGGTTTCTCTGCTGTTTTGGGCAGGTTCCGGCAGATCTGCAACACCATTGCATCGAAGAAGGCGTTCGACTACGGCGTGCTGTTCTTCATCTCACTGAACTGCATCACCCTGGCCATGGAGCGCCCGACCATCCCTCCGGGAAGCCTCGAGAGAAGCATCCTCACGGCCGCCAACTATGTCTTCACCGTCGTCTTTGCCATAGAGATGTTTATAAAGGTAAGGTACTTCGTCTGTAGCATTCACTCTTTGGTGGGGGATTGCTGTAATGGAAGTGCAGATTTGTCAAGGTACAGTACAGGGTAATTCAAAACTATTGCACCCATTACTAATGTCTGTAACTTCTATGTAGAAAAGATAGGAAGAAAAATATTTGAACACAATACAGAAGGAATCTTAAAGTTTTCTTTGCGTACGTAACGATTGCCCTATGTGACTTCTCGTGGTCACATGGGCAATACCCATGATGTAACCCATTTCACTCCAGATACCGTGAAGCATATTCGCAGCCATTGATGCTGATTCGATAGTCGCATGAGTGCTCTGTATATGGCTGTCCTAAATCTTCTTGAATTATTTCTTGGGTCTTCTTCTCATTTTGATACGTCGTAGACTCTGTCTTAATGCCTCCTTTACGTGAAACAATGAACGAACTGAAGGTCCGCATAGAGAATGCTTCACATGGTACTGAAATGGACTACCACTTGGATGATGTCTATGTGACCAAGGATAGGCGCAACGAGCAGTTATTATGCACGCAAACAAAACTTTAAGCCATTTTCTCTATTGTGTTCAAATGTTTTCTCCTATAGTTATTTATAAGGAACTTATAGCCGTTTTGTAGTAGAATTACCCTGTAGATGTGCTCTCTCAAATTCTGTCCCAAAAATACAGCATGGCAAATAGATACTAGGATTTCTTAAGAGAGTAATAAAAAAGAGACCTTCAAGTACTGTTACTAAATACACGGTGACTGTTCAGCTGCTTTTATGCTGTGATACATGTAATAGGAAATATAATCGAGTGTTCAAAATTCAGCTATACAGGGTGTACATAAATGAAGTGACACGTTTCACAAATTAATTTAAAAATAAAAAACCTAAAAATGTTGGAACTACTTTTTTTTAAATAATAGCGCATCTCAAAAACTTTTTTTCAGATAGGTAACTTGCTATTTAGGGGGTCGTAAATTACTGGAAATCAAAAATTCGTTTAGAGCCATTATCTGAGAAAACATCAAAACTGGCAGAAAAATAAAAGCATGTATTTGTAGGGAATTTTACGCTCTTTAATTTGTTCGTAATATTCAAGAAAAAGAAACCAGGAAACACGCATCGGCTTCTGGTAATCGGTAGCCATTGCGTACGGTATTTTCTCGCTGTAACAAATTTTAGAACGACGTAACGCCGCGTTGCCTATATGAAAAAAAAACTTTTCGAGATGCGCTCTTATTAAAAAAAACGTAGTTCCAACATTTTTAGTTTTTTTGTTATTATTATTATTGTTAATTTTTGAAATCTGTCACTTCATTTGTGTACACCCTGTATTTTATTGCGAGGTTAACTTAAATCAGATATGATTGCTTTTTTCTGCCTAAGCCAGATTCCAGTTCTAACTGCGGATTCCCATTTGTGTTGCAGGTGATTGCGAAGGGTCTGTGGTACGGAGACAGAGCGTACTTCAAGAGCGGGTGGAACGTGATGGACGGATCTCTCGTCATCATTTCCCTCGTCGATTTCTGTCTGTCCTTCATAGCTGATGGAAGCCCACGTATCTTTGGGATACTCCGCGTCTTCCGGTTACTTAGGTCACTCAGGCCGCTCAGGTGAGGTTTCTTTCGTTATGGAAGCCAAATTAATGTTTAAAGTAGGAAAAACAGTGGATTGTAATGTTCCATGCATTTTTTTCTTAAAGGTTCAAAGGGTTACCGTATATCTGATTTTACTAATTCGAAAGAACAAAAAAACAATTTCATTTATAAAAAAGGAAGCAAAAACTTTCGCATTCGCTTCAAATGTATATTACAAAATGTAATTGTATTTAAACATTTTCGCAGAGTTCGAAATAAATGCAATAACAAATAATAACTAATTGCTTCCTTGTTCTCTTAACTCTCAGTTGTTAAATTCTTCTAAAGCGTCTTTTAAATCCAATTACGTCCGCCAAATTACCAAATTTTGTCTATAAAAAATGCGACCGTCAAATTACTGATTTAAAACTTGATATAAGGAGTATATATAAGGTGTAGGCTAGTTCAATTTTAAATTTAGAATTGAAAATCAAAACATATCTTGCACTTTCTTTGAAAAAGCCGTAACTTTTAAATGGCTTAATTTTTCAAAGAACTACCCAAAATCTCGAAACCATGTTTTATCGACAAATTATACAAAAAAAAACCTATATGCCACTGAATTAGCTATATAGCTCTTCGTCCTTGTTTTAGCTCTTTCTAATGAATATGTACATAAATTTTATCTTTTAGGGCCAAAGTAAAAATGTTATAGCTCTTTATCAAGAGGCTAGCTACAAAAGAACTAACGTTTGCACAAGAAATAATACATTTCGTCGCTTAACAAGCAACACCACCTATCTCATTTTTTTGAAATTTCAAAGAGGAAGTAAATACTCGATTTTTCGCCACCTATATCGAATATTTCTGAATTTTTTAACATCTGATTTGAAGATGAGACCGTATATTCCTATCAGATGTGAAAAAAAATGCAGAAATATTCGTTACTGGTTGCGAAAAATTGAGTATTTTCTCCCTCTTTCCAATTTCAAAAAAATGAGATAGGTGGTGTTGCTTGCTAGTTAAGCGACGATTTATTAAATAAATTCAAAATCTGGTAGGGTTTCTTTTCTGGAAGTTTTATCAATTTTTCATGAACAATTCTTGAATAAAACACCCTACGCACGATATTGCAGGAAATAGTTTTTGAAAATACAATTCAGTGCTTATCCTGTTGTTCCTATTCCGTTCCTATTTAAATCCGTCCACGGTGTATATTTATATTTAATAAAACACCTGTATATATAACAAAACACTACGCACGATATGTCTGGAAATAGTTTTTGAAAATACAATTCAGTGCTTATCCTGTTGTTTCTATTCCGTTCCTACTTAAATCCGTCCACTATCTATATTTATATTTCATAAAACTGGGAAGAATTGTGGTATTCGTAACGAATAAAAAATATATATTTGTAGAATTATTAAAATGTTTAAAAAAAGAAATTAATTAGATTAAAAAATCGTTTGGTCATAAAAGAAATTAATTTTTAAATATCGATTGGCTGAAAAAGAAATTAATTAAAAATATCGTTTGGCATTAATTCTTTTCTAAAGGTTATAAAAATAATTTGGCAACAATATATTTTTCTTTTGCTAACGTTGCCTAGCCACGGAAAATAATAATGAATTGAACTTGGAATTCGATGTAAGAGTGATGTAACGCTTGTGATGTAAGTGCATGTGTTTGTTTTACATGTTTGTGCTGTGGTAGACGTCCAATAAATATATTATTTTTGATAAAGAAGGCTCTACAATTCTTCATATTATGCTGAAATACACAGAATTAAAAATCATTGTATTGTGTTTTGCTCCTGCAGAGTCATCAACCGAGCTCCAGGACTGAAACTAGTAGTCCAGACTCTGTTATCCTCGCTCAGACCCATCGGAAACATCGTGCTCATTTGCTGCACTTTCTTCATTATCTTCGGCATCTTAGGTGTCCAGGTGAGACCCTATCTTTGCTGTCTTTCTTCAGTTTTTCGTGTTGTAAACTTGGCCATTTCGAATGAGTCCTTAATTTAGCATGTAAAAATCAAAGGGAAAAAATATTACATTGCTATGAATATTTTATGCCTAAAATGTTTCATGAAAAACTTTTAAAGGGGTATTTTTGAACCATTAAAATATATAGATAATTATTAATTTGAAAAGTAAATCTAACGTTTCAACGTAACAGCCAGAGGAACAAAATCGGGAGGGGGGATGAAAATTTGTAAGTCTTGCAGTTTTGTGATAAATGTAATTTTTCAAAAGCCATCTCACAATTTTTAAAAATGGGCAGTTTGACTTCCGTCGACTAAAACACAACAGAATCCTTCCTTTAAATCAGAAAAAATCGCCAGTTTTGGAAAGAGTGGGTGGCAAATACAAGAAAACGGGATCAATATTTATCCTCCCTCTCGAAAAGCCTAAGGCATGTGGGTCCAGATTCTCGGCAAGTGGTCTTCAAATCGGTCTTGGAACACCAAACAGAATCCCATTTTATCTGTGAGACATGGGGAAGAAAGGCTTCCTTGCTCCTTTCTAGATAGGAGATATATACAATGCATTTGTAAGTTGTTGTATTGCATTGGATGAGACCATGTGTGTGCCTCGAATCCAATACATCTCCTTGGAGTAAACGTTCTTTAAGGAAATTGCTGTAAAAAGAGATTTAGAGCTTTATTTCCAGTTAGGATTGGGATTAATATAATAAAAAATTTTTCCCTGCTTTAGTTATTTTTCCCTTATTGCCTATATTTAGGCTTTGGATTGATCCGGTATGTCATATGGACTCCGGTCTGACTTTTCCATCTAGTTTAATGGAATAAGATTGTTTGGTTTGAATAGAACATCTATTTTTCAGCAATATGAGTATAATCATGCGAGTTCCTAAGTGAGCAAGTAGTCTCAGTTTATGAGTACAACTGTAATCTAGCGGCTTATTTTAATTTATAAGGAATTATAAAAGAAACTTTTAGAAAACCCTTAAAAATGTTTTCGTCATGAATTGTTTTACCGTTCGTAAGTTGTTACATATGAAGAAAAGCACTGTTTTCTTGAATTCTCTGATCAACAAATTGTAGATGTCCAATGCATCTAGGAGGGAGCATTGTCTGCTAAAGAGATAACTTATGTCTTTAGAACGCTTCCTGAATGCAGTTCTATTAAAATGCAATGCTTTTGCAAAAGCAGGTATAATTGTTGCATTTTATAAATCAGGACATGTGAATTCTGGAATTATAATTTCAAATATATTTAGCATTAAAATAAATTACTAATCTAAAAATAAAAAGATATAAATAGAACTCAATAATAAAAAAAACACTCTTTATCGTGTTTATAAAATCCTAGATTAATCAAATTTCATTTACTAAGGAAAGAGATAAGTGATATTTCTAAAACCAATTTGCAATGTTTTCTGTACGTTGATTGTTCTTATGTTGTGAGCTGAAAACAACTATTAGAACCTTTTAAATAAATCCATATATAGTTTGGTAATGGAGTTAACTGTTCCAGAATAAGATTCTATAAACTAAATAATTTTATTCAAAAATATTAGCCAGAGTTACTTGAATGAAAAAATACTTGTTCAAGATGTACTGATTTCAATGTCAAAGAATGAAGGAAAAAAACATTTACTTCAATATTGCAATGCAAGGTTTTTATATATGAATAAATTAAAAGGACGAGAATTAACTATTAAGATTGGTAAAATTTCAAAACAAATTTTGCCAGACCAAGAACCTAAATTCATCAAAACAAGAACTTAATCATACGACTGAAGAATCGTATTTACAAAATAATGGTGGAAAAAATCCACAAAAAGAAAAATTGAAAAAGATAAATATTTTCATTTGAAGTTACAATAGGGGAAAAATCAAAAAAGGAAGATCTAAAAACTATTCGTCTCTCTGCTGCTCCAGTTTCACTTTCTTTAGTTTATTGATCTACTTACAGAGGTTTTTTTCCGTTTTTCTGTAATGAGATCATTAATATAGAATAGTTTGCATACATTATCGCGATCAAAGATACCCCATTACCCAGAAATAGCTTCTTTTTTTAAATGTAGATTTCGAATGAGCTTAATATGAATTCGAAAAAATATTCGCATTCAAACTGGAATCGCCCAAATTGGTCGCAAAATTTTTACAGTAATTACCAGGAACTGTTGCAGTTATTCCAATCGCTCCAAATAAAATTCAACCATAGAATATTTACTTCTTTTTTTAATATTTCCTGAATTCATTTAGGTTCATAATGCCATTTTTAGCGAAATTAAATATATTTTTAGAAATGTGGTAGAAGTTACTTTTCATTAAAAGTAATTAACTTATTTATTTTTTTTCCTTTAATGGAATTTTGAAGAAAGCAAAGAAATACTGAAATTTTCAAATGCTTTCAAATCTTCAAATAATTAAAGCTCTATAGCCTAAAAGAAGAAAAAAAAGAGTTGATTGTTGATGGTTTAATGGAGTACTTAACTTGCCGAAAGAACAAGTCTTCTTATATCTGAATATGAACTGTTGGAGTACTTTTTTTGTGACTTGAGAACGGAAGAGTTAATTTCTTTCGTATCGAATGTAGTCATCCAAGGCAGCAACCACTAGTGCCATCTATAGAACACTTTTGGAAGTAGAAACATCGGAGGGGAAACATGTTTCATCTGATGTTATCTGTTGCATTGCCATAAAAATTAAAAGAAGAAAAGGGTAAAAAATTTTTTTTAAAAAAACGACTATTACTCTAGAGATCATTTTAAATATCAGTGTGGATGGGAGTGTTCTTATTTTTCCAATTTCGAATGTTTCTCGTAATGAGGGTGAATTCACAGACGATTGTGATTATTTCTCACAATCATGATTATGATAAACTAAATTTAATTTTTTTATTCTTATATAGCTATTTATAAATTAAAATAAAAATGATAACTGACGAGAGAAATTACTTGCTGATAATGAAATGATCCGCTTTACGCGGTATATTTCATAATAAATTTCTAAAAAAAAATTATTTTCTTCCCAGTCATGTGTAATTCAATGAAAAACAGAATTTCAGAATCTAATCCATAAATCACTACAGATATAAAAATTCTTAATCTAAGGAATATAATATATGTAAAACTGAGCAAGGTAATAAATGCAAAAATATCCCACCTCGATCTTTGAATTCAGAATGTATAAAATTTCTTTCTGGATGCACATTTGCTTCAAATGGGAAAATTTAAATAAATTCTACATTTTTTTCCAGCTTTTCAAAGGCAGTTTATATTACTGTGAAGGTCCTGACGTGAGGAATGTGAAGAACCGCACAGACTGCGAATCGGACGTGCGAAATCAATGGGTAAACCAAAGATACAATTTTGATAACCTTGGACAGGTACGGTAAACATTTTCTTTCTAGTTTTAAGGGGACACATTACCCAAAAATTGGACAAAGCATCAAGTTCTATTTTATTGGCTTATTTTGTTCATCTGGATCTTTCTGCTTAATGTATCAAAATTTCAAATTTGGACTTTTAATATTATAAAAGTTATTTAGTTTTTTTATTTACGATGACCAATGATAAACATGAGCAAATGACAGCTTTAACTGGCTTTTTCTCCATGTCATACTTTTCGTCACTTTCATGTTTTCAAAATGCTAAAGCTTTTTTCCTGATTTAGATAGAGCTTTCAAATTTTTTGTACTTGTTTATCGTTATGCATATGATAAAACTGTGCATACAATAAGCATTCAGTTTCTTAGTCTTTTTTTATATGCAAGATATAAATTGAGGTAGTGCTAAATTTCCGCATTTTTCACTACGTAAAATAGTAAAAATGCTATATTTAGCGAATATTAGATGACACTTAAAATTCATGCACTGTTTTATGCAATATATTTCAGTGAATCAGCAAATAAGATTTTAAGAAAAAATATCCATAATTGAAAAAGTAGAAAGGAATTTAAAAAATTGAATTTTTCTTTCAAAAATTTAAATTTTAGCTTAATAAGCAGATCAAAATGAATTTTTTCTCTTTAAGATGAGTTTATATGATTGTTAGGTTTTATTAGTTTGAAATTTTTTTCAATAATATAAAAAAATTTTAAAAATTGTTCAGAAGGTAATGTGTCCCCTTAAATTATTAAAAGATTATAACTTTCATATGAAATTGTTTTAATTGCTCGTTTGAAACACCAAGGACATAAATCCATTAACTTTATTCATTTGAATACTTCAGTCAAATTTGTTAAAGTCTCAACGGTTTTCAGCGCATCTGATCGGAACACAACAAAAGGCACTTATTCCTTTATGAAAATAGACTGAACACAGGACGAATACTTTCAAATATATAGACACAAAATAATTAAACAAATGTAATCTCTTTTAAAGAAACGTAGTTGAAATATGCCACATTGATTCAAAGTATTCAAAATTCCATTCAAAAAATTTTCACATCTTATCATAAAATTCCATAAGCTGTCAATGCCTTGGGATACAAAACAGCTAAAAGAAAAATTTTATCTTCAAATATAGTAAGAAATCACAAAATATACATGCAGTCATTCTCTTTAGATTGCTTCAGTTAGAAATACGTAATATAGTCGCCATTTGAACCAGATATCTGGATTAGTAGTTTCCCTTCATAGTTCTGAACAACACATATTTTTCTAAATAATAGAGTATATTGCTGAACGACATAGCTTAAAGCTGTGTCGGCTTCAAAGCTCCTTCTATTGCATCGACTGCGTTTGACTTGCCATATATCATACAATTAACATCGAATGGCCCGTTTAGTTGTTTCACACAATATTATACGTAAATTTGTAAGGAAGATGCATGATGTGTAAAGGTTTCCTAAATTATATATATATATTACAAGCAATTAAAACTAAATATAAATATAATGTTACCTAATTAATAATCATACAATGAAATACATAAAGATAATTAGATTATAAACTATTACTATGAAAAAGACAACCCGGAATTGGAATTCCAACAATCAAATGCCAATCGATCTTAGGAATCGATTTTGTCACATTAAATTCAATTTTATAGGCGCCTAACCTTCTGTGAAAGCCAATTGTTGGAAAAAACAAAAGTATAAGAGTAAATCTCCAAAATATTTCAAGATAAGAACAAGAAAATAACTAATTGCTTACCAATACAATGTCATAGCAATAATGCCAAGAGCTATATCCGAAATACAGTTCCGCATTTATAGTGAAAATATTATAACTAAATTAGGTTATATATACTATACTAAATTATAATTAATAAATTAAACTATATTTATCTTTTAAACTCTTCAGATATTGCTTTATTGTATTTCTTCAGCAGTAAATCATCATTTTTCAAACCTTATGTTATCTCTTTCGTAGGCTCTCATGTCTTTGTTCGTGCTCTCTTCTAAGGACGGATGGGTTAATATCATGTACACTGGTTTAGATGCAGTTGGTGTAGACCAACAGGTAAATGCACGAAACTTATTTTCATATATCTTGAGTGCAAATATAAATTTTATAAGTATAATCTATTCGTGGTTTAGGCCTTTATTAGTTCATTAGTATGTTTGTTTCTACGGGTGTTTATTTCTGCTTATTATTAGAATTTTTAAATATTAGCAATTATATTCTTTTTTGTTTTGTATCTCATATCCACCAGGCCAGTGGTTCTGGATCTTTTATCGTTTGGTACCCAACTTTCCATTCATTTTAACGTTTCACTCAATTTCCGGACCATTTTCAGCCGCCCTCATTCTGACCCCTTTTAATGAACTTTGGAAGTTTGTATAGTTAGCATCAAAAATACCTTTTGTGTTGCTTACAATATATTTACCTATTTCAAAAGTTATGTTTCACTTTTGCATTGGCAAAAAGATATGGAGTTTATATTTTTATATTTTGCAATAGAAAAGCAAATAAAGTGCATATTTTTTATTTTGGTTTCAATAATTTGCTATTTTTTATAGCATCGAGACCCCTTATTAGCTATTTAGCACTTTTCTAAGAGGGCGTTCCACAATGCTAAAAACTTGCTTTTAACTAATAAAATGCTATTAGCGTCGAACGTAATTTTTACTCATTAACTACAATAACTAATACTCCTTGACAACTGGTACGTACTACAAACTAGTAATGTTTTTAGTAATAACCAAATTTTCCAAATTCGATGGAATTTCCCTGTGCGAGATGAAAAAATCTAACAAAATAATTCCATGGTTATTGACAAAATAATAGTAAGAACTACTTCCATTTATATAAGAGCTTTCCTCTAAATCTTCGCCGTCAATTCGTAAATAATTGTAGTTCGATCTCACTCAACAAAACCTCGTTTTATGATACTATAACCTTCCCGCAAAACCATTCAGTGCTTTGATTTTTGTCCTTTTTGCAATTTACAGCTCTATAACTCAAAGCATTTAGCTTTTACGTACCACGTCGCATCCTAAATGTACAATATTTGATAGATTTGTATACATCTTTGAAATTTCATTTTTGCTGTTTTACTTTCGATTTAAAAGAATTTTTAAAAGCAAATACAAGTAAACGAAAAACTTTCTCATGGTAGAAGAACCATTTCATCAATCGGAATATTTCGGCATTATTCGCAAATGAAATGTCGCAGACATATATCAGTATTCTATTATAAATGAGTTTGTTACTTTTAATTCTGAGGATCTGGGTCGGATTTCCCCCAGAAACCAGCGGGAGAGGCCTGCCCTAAACTTACTCGTATACTTTTCAAACATTTGTCATTTCCCTTCCCCCTGCGTTGATAAAAAGTTCGAACCAACTGTAACCCAGAATGCAATGACTATGAGAAGGTTTTTCATTGTTGATTATAGTTATAGTAAAATATTGAGGTGAAGAATCATATTCAAAAAGATACGTATGTATTAAAAGTTCGCAATATTTATTTTTTTATCAAACTCTAGCAATGCAAGTTCCGCATGCGGAGAAGAAAACAGAATAGCTTGCGCATGCGCAAAGATTGCTTCCAATACGCAAGTAAAACGAGACGCCCTAAATGTTTGCTTCCTTACAAAATCTCGCCGCCAAAATTGATTTTTGGCAAACTGCCAAGTTTTCGGAGCATCCGTTCTTTGCACAGGCATTTACGCATTCGCATGGAGTTGAACAAGTATGCTATTATACAGACCGACAGACAGTCAGCCCGTAGACGGATTTGGCCGAAAATTTTATACGGACCTACATTCATGATGATACAACAGTGTACCAAATTTTATCCATCTAGCTATTCAAGTTTTTGAGTTATAGTGTTCGCATGACTTCGGACATACAGACAGACAGACTTCCCGTTGACGGATTTTGTCCAAAATTTGATAGAAACCTACAAATTATTTTTAAAGACCACATACCAAATTTCATCCCAGTAGCTCTAATAGTTTTCGAGTTATCGTGTTCACAGACAGACATAATTCCAAAATTGTGTTTTTCGGACTCAGTGAGGTCTAAAACGTGGAGATCCGTCAAAATCTCGAGTTCGAATTTTTTGACGATTACAATACTTTCTCTTTGTATACTTCGTATACGAGAAAGTAAAAACTTATGGCAATGGCCTAGGACGCAGCAAGTCAGAAGGGGCAAATAACAACCAAGCATTTGTAAAATTTTCAGTATTATTTTGGGGCGATAAAAGGCCTATACAAGGCTGCTTTTAATTTACATCCATATGCATTAAATAATTTGAGCAGTACATTTACGCTGCCCATCTCTAAAGTTTGTGTTACCTTTCTCAGTTACAGGTAAAAAGCACTTTTTAGATTCTCATATACGAATTAAACAAAGAGGAATTATTATAATAGTCAAAAAAATCGAACTCGAGATTTTGACGAATCTCCACGATTTAGACCTCCCTGAGTCCGAAAAACACAATTTTGGAACTGTCTGTGAACACGATAACTCAAACACTATTACAGCTAGCGGGATGAAATTTGGTATGTGATCTTTAAATATAATTTGTAGGTTTCTTTCAATATTTGGACAAAATCCGTCCACGAGAAATCTGTGTGCCGTCTATCCGCGTTCATGTGAACACTATAACTCCAAAACTTAAATAGCTAGATGGAAATTTGGTACACAGTTTTATCATCAGAAATGTAGGTCCGTACCAAATTTTGGACCAAATCCGTCAAAGGACTGCCGGTCTGTATAATCGCATACTTTTGAACGCAATAACTTCTTTAAAAAATTACTCAGATAAATGAAATTTTTTATGTGGCCAAACCGAATATTTGCAGAAATATTGTATTAATATCTCAAGAGTCTTGCAATGCTGAGCTAGTTTTGCATATTGCAAGCTTTTTCAGTTTAAATTAATGAAATAGCTTGAAAGATAGAATTTTAATGAAGTCAATGGATGATGACTTGACACATATTAAATTTTTGAATTCATCCAATCCCTTTACTTCCAGGATGAAAAAGGACGTTACGTCATATCAGAGAATAAGAGAACGTGCAGTTAGATGAAAAGAGCAGTTACGATTGTCGTGTTACTATGACGTCGCGCGAATTGACTTCAATAAAATAAATTTCACAAAATCAATGAGGCAATCTTAACCCTTTCGGCCTTAATGGGAATATACATAGGCGATTAGACTTCATTCCCTCTTGGTAAATAAATCCCACTTTCACATGGGATTTTATGCTTTCAGTGTTCTTAAGAAATTAGGGAATAAAATTATGATTAAAAAAAACTTGGAAACACTCTCAGATTGCAAATGGCGGAATTATGTTTTTGAGCAAGCACATTACTCAATTTTCAATTGGTTTACTTCTTTTTTTAATTTAACAGTAAGTACAGCTATATTTATGCCATGCTTAATGTAAAATAGCTCTTATTGAGTAATAGTTTAGCGTTTTTTAATTTCTCGTATACGAAGTATACAAAGAGAAAGTATTGTAATCGTCAAAAACTCGGGATTTTAACGAATCTCCACGGTTTAGACCTCCCTGAGTCCCAAAAACATAATTTTGGAATTATGTCTGTCTGTGTGTCTGTGAACACGATAACTCGAAATCTATTAGAGATACAGAGATGAAATTTGGTATGTGATCTTTACACATAATTTGTAGGTTTCCATCAAATTTTGGACAAAATCTGTCTACGGGAAGTCTGTCTGTCCGTGTTCATGTGAACACTATAACTCAAAAACTGGAATAGCTAGATGGATAAAAGTTGTTACACAGTTTTATCATCGTGAATGTAGGTCCGTATCAAATTTTGGACCAAATCCCTCGAAGGGTTGACTATCTGGCGGATTGTATAATCGCATACTTGTAAAAATTATATCTCCTAAACCTTTTGGCTTAAATAAATGAAAATTGGTATGACGGTTGCTAACATTAATTATAGATCTGTGCCCAAATTTCGTTTCAATAGGAAAAAAAGGCGTTCAAATTGCATAATTAATTTTTCTAATCCGATTCTCCATACGCATGCGTTCTGGTAGCAATCTCTGCGCACGCGGAAGGATTACGTCACTTTGTCCTTGAGCCGGCAAGAGTGGAAGTGTGTGCTAGATGGGTTTTAATCGGTACGCATCTCTTTGAATTTGATTCTTTACCTAAATATTTTACAATCACTATAATCTACAATGAAAAATCTTATGATAATCATTGGATTCTGAGTTACAGTAGGTTCTAATTTTTTATCCACACGGTGGGGGAGGGGAAACAGCACCTTTTTGAGAAAGTATACTAGAAAGCTTAAGGGAGACCACTCCCGCTGGTTAATATCAGTCCTTTAGCCTTTTTAATATCAGATATACTGACCCAATCGCATTTAACAGTAGGAAAATATAACCCAGCAGTGATCAAATTACTGCTAGATTGTTGTTACGAATCTGTAAATTTGTTTCGCTGACATGCTAATCTTATAACAGGAAAGAGAGTTTTACAGATGTTTTACTCGAATAGTCGATTATACGATCGGGACAAACAGTCGCAGTCGACTATGCGATTGGGACATATTGTCCCGGGAGATTTCCAAGAAACAGGAAAAGCGAAAAACTTTAAATTCATAAGTATACATCTTTTAGTATGTCAACACTAAGTTAAACTACTTTTCAAAGTTAAATTTAGTCATGCAAAAGTCGGGTCGAAAAGGGTAAAACTAATCGTGTATTAATGTGAAGAGAAAGAAAGAGAAAATATGAGGAGAAAATTTATTCAAATATTTATATAACTTTATCAATTATTACATAAATTTAAATTGTACATATAAGCTAAATGTTTTGAATATTAATTTTCAAAAAAGTTATAAAAGAATTGAAACATAGGTTATTTAAGTTGAATCATTCTATT
>BGPR01023295.1:3686-24373 GCA_013235015.1 Araneus ventricosus | reverse complement strand
AAGTAAAAAATTATATTAACTCTTTAATCCTTGTATGACTTTTTTTCTTCTGCCTTTAAAAAACTGGACCTTTTGAAGGATAACATGAATCGAACTTCCAAACCTTGGTAGCCTGGCTTCTGTCTCATCCCATCCCTTGCTATAACCTTACCTTAAGACGCACGGAAATGGACTGCGTTTGTAAGGATAATTGGACCCCGACCCTGCGCTTATCTCCTCCCTTAAGATTTCAGAACCTCCCTCCCCTCAATAGAGTCAAACGCTCCTGTGACCGGCCTCTCGTCGCTGTTAAAGGAAATTTTAGACCTCCCGGGACCGCCTCTACTCGGTGTCAGAGGGTTAAAATATACAAAAAGGAATTATTAAATACATTATGTGATAGATAGTAACATCTTTGAATAGAGTACCAATCTAATCTATTTTTCAACATAATTAATACAAGACTTTAAAATGCAAATTCAAGAGAAAAATACTTTCAGCTGAATTTTGTTTTCCTGACTTTCTTTCGTATACTTATTGATATGTTTCAATTTGTATTTGTTTTGTAAATGGTAGAAAGAAATTTAAATATGCTTTTACATTTCTTTCACTGATGGATTGGGCAATACTCTTATTCACTCATGCAGTTAGGGTGTCAAGGCTATGGCAAATTCTATTTAGCCTCGATTGCTGGGTGCTCTGATTTATCGTTCAGACAGCCAGCAAAATGTAATGTCACTTCCTGCCATATCAGTCTTATGGTTGGAAAGAGAGATTTACAAGGATTCCATATGGATGTGCAACATGACATGGAAATGTCAACTTGAACATTTGTGGGATTTTGGACAAACAAAAACCGTCTGGATAATACAAAATTATCGCTCTATCTCTATAACAGACGGAGATTGAATATCCCTGTGACGTCAGCCGGAAACTATGCTCGGTGAGCCAAGTTTCGAAGAGATAATCTCTTTGGTGAGTTCTGTTTGCAGGTGAATTCGTCGACAAAACTGTAATGCTGCATTTTCCTGCTATATCAGTCTTATGTTGAAAAGAAAATTTATAAGGATTTCCTTGGCGGTTCGAAGCCAAGATCCACAGAACTTGTCGACACACGTCATTGGGATATGGCGGCAAAATGAAGGATTCTAAAAATACAAGAGTTATTTTCATCTCTATAACAGACGGAATCTCTTCCGAACATTTCATGTGACATCCGCTTGTCGGAAACTATAAGTTCGGAGAGCCAAGCGAAATAATCTCTTTACGGAGTTCTGTTGCGTGAATCTGTCACCGACAAACTGAATGTCCTTTGCCCGCTATAATCAGTCTTATGGTTGAAAAATAGAGGGTATAAGATTCATATAGGGTATTGACAGCCAATGATCCCAGAACTTGTCGACACGTTTGGCGATTTTATGGCCAAATGAAGGTTCTAGAAAATACAAAGAAATATTGCTCTATCTCATAACAGACGGAGATACTCCGGAATATTCGCGTATGACGTCACGCGCTGTCGGAAAGCTATATAGTATCGGAGGAGCGCGAAGCGAAGAGAATGTCTTGGGAGTTCTGTTCGTAAAAGTGCCGATGGTCACTGAGTTAGACGCTGAGCGCTCCCTGATGGCATACTGTTACTGCTTGTTATTAGTGATTTGCTGTTTGCTTGTTATAATCCATTACAAGTGCTGTTTTTCTTGTTTTCCTTGTGTTTGTTTGGAATATTCTGAGGAATAAGTGTTGTTTTTCCATTATCCTTCTTGTTGGACTGCTTTCAGTATATACCCTACTGGACAATTTTCTTAACAGTACACACTTACCAGACTTTCATTCTTTGTCAGATGTAACCTAAAATTAGACAATAATAGCAATTCTAGTAATAAAACCGCTCAAATTCATTTATCTAGCACTTTACTCTGTTGAATTATCGTATTCAAATGTTCAAGGAAGAAAGACAGACAGATCTTCACTGGATATCCCAACATCGATAGATATCAAAATTTTGATTGAAAACCGCATACCAAATTGCACCCGCAAAATTTTTATGTTTTGATTTGTCGCTCACAAATTGATGTAAATCAAAAAATGTTTTCTTTGGATTCCGTAGCGATAGATCAAAACCATGAAGATTCACAGATATCGGGCCGCTGTGGCCTAGTGGTAAAGTCTGGGCTTCAGAACCGGAGGGTTCCAGCTTCGAACTCCTATTCCGCTGAAAATTCTTGCCTCTGACCCTGGGCAAGATAGATCTGACGTCGTGGATCAAACGTCTCCAGCTGTGTGTGGCACATACCCAGCACGATTCGGTCACCCTACTGGGCTTAAAGCAAAACCAGCGAGTGACCTCTCTGCTTCCTCTCATATACTTCCCAAAAAGTTGTCATGATTCCCTCACCCGCTTGGGTAAAAATTGACCAAGCAAAACCCAGAATGCGATGATTATCCACGAGTTTCCCACAAAACCGTAAAGGTCACGAGTATCGCGCTAACCCGCCAAGACGCTAAAATCTCGGTCTTAGTAAGAAAATGAATAGCAATCTGAACGCCGTTTTAAACCGATTGAAGCATAAATTGGACACAAATCTGCAATTAAGATTAAAAGCCAGATTCAAATTTGATTTATCTTAGTCATTGTGTTAAGGAGTTATTTGTTCACAAGATGAACGATTATACGGACCGACAGACATTACACCTGACGGATTTGGCCCAAATGTGATATATGGACCTACCTTCCTGATGATAAAACTTGGTACAAATTTTATCCATCTAACTATTCAAGTTTTTTTGTGTTATACGTTCACTCTAACGCGACAGACAGACAGACTTTCCGGAGGGAATTTATTAAAAATATTGATAAAATCCTAAACTTTATGTGTAAGATCAATACCAAATTTCATCTTTAGCTTAATGTTTTTGAGTTATCGTGTTACAGACATATTCCAAATTGTTTTCCGGACTCAGGAAGTCAAAATTGGATTTTCATCAAGAAGGTCGAGTTCGAAAATTTTTTGACGATAATAATACTTTCTTTTTGTATACTTAGCATACGACAAAGTAAAAAAGGCCGGAGGAAAAGAAAACCAATCCACCGCAAGCCCCAAACGGTTTTATTAAGATATGAAAAAGTCTGCAAACTACACTCGTGACATAGGTGGAATTTAATTACATAAATTCTATTACAAATTTGGTGTAATTCAAGACTACACATTTTCAATATTTTGTAACATTCCTTATGAATTTACATAATCATTTACAATTAAATGTTATAAGTATATTTTTACATAGGTACAAATGGCACGCGTGACAAAAATTTTGACAAAATGTAACCATAAATAATACACGTCTATAAAATATACCAACTGGAAAAAACTGGTACACACAGAAAAAACTTCAAACCACACACGAACACACTCACACTAAGTGGGACCTGTCCATTTAAATTAAACCACATCAATTGAAATTCTTTACTCATTAAAATTGTGGTGTGGTGCGGAAATATGTAGAGGAGAGTGCGAGCTCAGGTATCGTCATCGTCATTTGATCGTGGTTCAAAATTACGAGGTTTGTCCCAACATAGCCCTCTTGTTGCTTCAGAACGGGGCACTAATATAACTAAATTAAACTAAGCAAGGATGGAAAGACAGACATTGACAGATGCTGTCCAAAATTTGATAGATACGAAGGTTTCTTTTCAACCTATGAATGAACCGGTGGGCGATTGCGCATGTCTCTAACTATAATAACTGCTATTGCGGGCGTCTGCTCGCGATTTTCAGCTGAGCTGTCGGCATGTAAACATGGCTAGTAGAATTGATGCCCCCGCCAAGTGTGAGTTGCGTAGTGTTATTCGTTTTCTTCAAGCAGAAGGAAATAGTGCAGCATGATGGAAGGAAATAGCGCAGAGTGATGGTGTAGAGCTGAATGGTGCAGACAAATTTAAAGACGGACGAACCGACTTTAATGATGTAGAGTGAGAAGGACGCAAGTCTGTCGTAGAAAAAGAATTTGTTCAACTAGTTCCCGGTAGCTTCTGGAACAGTTTGAATGGGTTGTGTCTGATCAACCACCGTATAGCCCCGACTTAGCGACGAGTGATTTTCATCTCTTCTTTGAGCAGAAGAACTGGATAGGAGGCCAAAGCTTTCAGAAAAGGAGGAGCTTCAAAGCAACGTTAAGCTCAATCTCACATCACTGGCGGCAAAGCTCTTCGAAGAGGGGATCGGGAATCTTGTCCACCGATATGATAAATGCCTGAATCTTCACGGTGATTATATCGAAGAGTAACCATGTTTGTACATAACTCTCGGTAATAAATTTATTTTGTTCTCTATTGTTGTCTTTTTTTATGTTCCATCGGAGGTTGAAAAAAAACGACCCTCGTAACTAAAATTTTCATTAAAAAATCGGATGCCAAATTCCATCAGTCTAGCTCGTAGTGCTTTTGATTTGTTGTATTCAGAGTCTGATAGACAAATAGCAATTATTTTAAAATCCACTTTCTTTGGATTTCGTAGAGTTATGCCTAAGTCATTGAGATTCATCAAAATATCCCCGTTGGTGTGGTGCGTAAGTTTCGAAGTTTGGAGAGAGTGTGCCAGCTCAAGTTTCGGCCCCGTCACTGACCGCAGTTTAAAATTAGTAGGTCCCTTCCAAAATAGCCTTGTGTTGTTTCAAAATGCGACCTTAATATAACTAAACTAAACTAATCGAAGCGAAATTTTTGGTTGATTAGAATTCTTCCTCTTTTCTTACTTCGTACACAAGAAGATGCCGCCCACGTGTCGTCTGGGAGCTAGATGGTACAATTCATGTTCCGAGCTAATCAACAGTTTATAGAATTCCAAAAAACAGCTACCTTTTGTATTTGTTCCGATTTTAAAAATAAATGATCATTAATATCTAACTCAATTCTTACAATTAAGCTTTTAAAGAGCTTAATGAGAAGTCTTGATTGATAAATGCCCAATTCCTTCTTTTATAAAAGATTAACTTCACATTTTTTTTAAAGTTTCGCTACATTTTAAATACCTTCATTAGAACTCATTCGACGCATTAACGAGCTCCACGTGAAAGGAATTAAAAGTCATTTGATTCGCACAGACGTCGAAGCGGATAAGTCTATTTTTTATGTCTTCCGGTTTTTGTAAATTTTGCTGGAGTTAATAACATTATTTTTAGTTATTATAAGATTCACTCGTTGTTTCATAAGAATACTTTACATACCTTCACTAATCAAATTAATAAACCAAAACTTTTAAAATTATTGTATTAAAAAACATGAATTTTCTCGATTTTTTTCTGGACTTACATTCATTGGCTTCTGAATGACTCATTTATAAAGCGAAGAAAAAAGATAGAAACGGGAGCTATCACTGAATCGTTTATGTATATGTTAGCGTTAAAGTATGAAATCCGTTATTCTATAGAATACCTAGTTATTATATAGAATAACTAATCAAGTCAGTTAAAGTGTTAAATAAACTTTTATTTTACACTTTAACTAGTTATTCTATAGAATAACGGTCCACGCATCGTTAAAGTGTAAAATAGCCGACATGATGCAGCCTGTTTGTTATTCAGATTGGTTATTTATATTTTCAGCATCTGAAGTGGGCACCGGATTTTTTTTTATTTTTAAGAAACATCCTACGTCTTCGCTAGTAGCGGGAGCCGGAACCTAGTAGCTTCGCTAGCTCATTAAATGTAATGAATCTGCGTTTTTTAAATCTTTACATGAAGTAGGAAAAATTGTGCTCGCGATGACTGCGGCATCTGAAGTGGGTGCCGGGCAAATTTTTTTAACTTTAAAAACATCCTACGGCTTCGCTAGAAGCGGGAGACGGATCCTAGTAGCTTCGCTAGCTCATTGAATGTAAGGAATCTGCGTTTATAGTGGAATTTGTCCATAACTTTGTTCCTAATAAAATTATTATTAGAAAAAAGCGGACTTGTTTTAATGTCATAGTGTTTATTTTACATTTTAACGGTCTATCATTAGTTATTCTATAGAACACCTAGTTATTTCATAGAATAACTAGGTAAAGTATGAAATAAATAATTTATTTTCACTTTAACTGACATGATCAGTTAATCTATAGAATAACTAGTTATTCTATAGAATAACTGAATTATACACTTTAACGGTGACATATATAACAGAGATCAATTGAAAATCTGAAGTCGTCGTAAGAGATTTAGAACTTATAATGTGTGGTAAAAATGTTTCAAATCGTGTAACTAAGTCAATATTATCAATGCTACTTTGTATAAGGATGCTTACTTTCAGAAAATATGTTGAATTAAATAAAATAAAATATATCCAACCACGTAGAAAAGAATATTTTATTTATTCATCTCTTTCAAAGGTAAAGTCTACAAATTCCTCTTTTTACTTATTCACATTGATCAAGACACCAATTATTTTTCTTGCTATTACTAAAAAGATATAGAAGTGGAAGAAACGACATTTTATCCAAATTCGTTTGTTTGCAGTACGAAACAGAAATTGCATACACGTATAATAAATTTTTTTATCGATTTTTCCGTGTGATGAAGCTCAAGTAGATTTCGATGTTTTGCGTAATTATAAGAGAATATCTAGGAGTGAACAATTCTGCTTTTCTTTGTTTTTCCTTGAAATATAATCTCTCCGATAAAATATATCTTATAGTCATTCATTAGGTTTTTATTAGATTTACTGGTTGGGTAGAATCTACATAAGAGTTGTTTTCAAGACAAACCTCGTAAGCTCTAACTGTGGTCAAGCGGTGAGAATAACAACTGAGATGACATTCTTCTTTCCAAAGTTCCATGCCACACCAGCTGGAGGTTTAGTTTAGTTTAATCAAATTAACCCTTTGAGTACTGAATTATTTGAAGATTTTTATGCCCATGAGACGGATTTAATTTGTCGCTATATGGATTAATATGTAAAAGTAATACATTTTTATTTGGAATATACTTATATTGGTGATATAAATATATTTTTGAAACAGCATTTTAGTTACAAAATATAAATATTTATATAGAACAATAACAACTTAAATTCTAATAATTTTGTGCCGTGTGGTATTTTTCAAAACATGTCGGTAAATGCAAAGGTACCTGACATTGTTTGCATTGCCAAGTGGTTTCTTTTCTTATTTTATGTTTGTAACACACGCGACACCGTTTAGTAGGGTGTTTCTTTAAATCTGTTGCCGGAACATTCTCCGAAAAATGTGCGCAACTTTTCGCTTCCAAACGATGTGGCGCATCGCTACTTGTAGGACGCCCACGGATATTATAATTTGGCAGGACCATTTGCGCCAATAATTCTTCTCAAATTCAGATGACGAGTCAGACTCGTCCACCGTAACTTCGCCCAAGTAAGCAGATGACGAGTCTCACTCGTCAAATGTACCCAAAGGGTTAACCTTACTTTTGAAGCTACATTTTTTGAGGACTTCATTGGGACTGACTTCGTAATTTTGAACCTGAGCTGGCACCCTTTCTTCCAATTTCCGTACCGCAGCAACGAAAGGACGCTTTACTCCTGGCTTTAACCCTCTGACTGCTAAGAGTACTCAAAATCTGAGTACAATTGTATACGGAGGTTTGCTCACTAATTGATCTGTGGAATGGATTCGTCCGGCCATTTCCCCTTTTCTCCTCATTACGGGTGGTGGGAGATTTGAATGGCAGGCCTTTCATCTCTCATCTCTCCTCTACGGGTCCCTTTAATGACCACTCGCCCAACTGCCTTCCCCCCCTTTCGGAACAGCAACCGGCCGAAATCCGCCCCACTAGTATAAAGTCGAATGGCCGGTTACGCCCGGATTAGGAGTCAGAGTGTTAACTTGCACTAGGTCCTCATACACGGTGGATCTCTTAATGAAATCGAGTATCGAACCTGAAATTCTCCGACTACGAAGCCGAGATTTCACTACTTGGACATCGTGGCGACAGGATGCTTGGCCCATGGTGGCAAGTTTCCTGTGCACATGGCCCACAATTGGTGTATTTTAGATAAAATATTGGTTGAAATCCAGTTTAATGGGCCCCTTGCGTTTGTCGCCAAGTTGCCGCATTTGGCGACCAAACAATGTGTTATTATTTAGCAAAGTTATTTGTTTGCAGCTTTTAAAGACGTGATATTGTGGGGTCCCCGGAGCCCACAGTTCCCACGAGACCAGACCCCAACGAACTCGCCGAAAGCGAGAAGAAAAAGGAAGCCGTGATGTCGTAAAAACGACCCTGTATTACATAACCCGGAGGGATTTGAAGGGACTGTGGTGACTGACCGTTGGGAGACCGCGCAGGTTGACCGACAAAAGAACTCTTTACGTTGTGACTTTTTCCAATGATGAAACGGAAAGGGGAGCGCATGTTTGTGGTTGGTTAAATTGTTCGTCACCCGGACAAACCATGGAGACTTAACATTTCGGCCACGCCTCAGAGGGGATGGCGAAAGGGATTTTTAAGCTGGAATTTGGAAGACGAGAGGAGGACTCGGAGACTCGACTCTAGACGGGAGATTGAGACGAGATTGAATTCGGAGTCTGATTCCGATTCGAATCTCTATTCTCGTGATCGGTGATTTTGAAGTCAGGTCTCAGCTCGAGACTCTGTACTTGTACGGGCGCCCAGTCCCGTGAAAACCGAAAGCCAACACTTGGCTGAATAGCTCTTAGAGAGCTGGGAAAGCATCTTAGAATTCTTCGGAATTGTTCTCGAATAGTGAGCGTGAAAAACCTCACTGCCAATTACCTACCTTGGTAATCCACACAACTCTTTGGAAGTTATTTCAACGTTTAGAGCGGGAGAATCCCTCAAACTTCTATTTCCGGCCATCGGACTTTGAACTCGCCCTGAGTTGAACTTTACTGAACTTAATCAGTTTTCTTACGAGTAGACTCACACCTAGAACTTCGAATGAATCCAGTTTTGAACCTTTGACTTTGACTCTCGCTATCTCATCCTGAGTTAGGCAGATTTTTGAATGATATTATTTTTGAATATTTCTTGTAAATAGCTCCTTAACCAAGAAATCTTAATTAAAATTAATATCCTGTATTGCTGTGTCTTGTGATATCTAATCAGACCCCAGTATCACTGGGCTAAGACCTTACAATATGTTTTATATTGCCTTTTAACAACTGTTTAGATTTTTATGCGTTTTGATTTTTCCATGTTCTTATGTAATCGACCATTTTTTAAATTTTTTTATAGGTTTTAATTTCTTTACTCTGTTTTTGGCGCCGTGTTGCAATTTATTTTTTTTATCTCAAGTGTGTATTTACGTCTTGTAACGTCTTGCAGTTATGCTTAAAAGAACATTACAGCTTTGTTAAATTTTAACATAATTTATTTAGAATTCTTCTGGAGTAAATATAGAGTTATATACAAATTTAATAATTCTAGATTAATAATAATAACATAACAAATTAAGCCCCAAGGCGGGGTGTCCATTCACTGATCAGAAAATAATTAGCGGGTTTCGCTAAACTGTCCAAATCGGACCTTCGTTGAATGCGACCACCAGTTTGGCTGTCGGGATCTCATCTCCCTGTAGTTTCTCCGTCCAGATCTTATATCGCAACAGACAAGACAAAAACCATTTGTGCTCTCACTGGAACACACTTGGCAGCACAAAAGCCACCTGTTTTTGGAATGTTGCCTAGGGTGCAATCGGTAGATGAAAGTCTGTAATGAAAAGCAGTAAGTAGCCCGTCAAAAGAGGGTCCCGGTGTTTGAAGGACCGACAACAAGAAAGGTAAGGGGATGTGTCTATTGTGCAGATGAGTCTGGAAGTCCAGCGCCTGGGAGCGCACACACCCAGTCTTTAATCAATGTCGGAGTAGGCATACGTCACAGTCTTTAAACTTTTAAACTCCGGTGTGTTTTCAGAGGATTCGGAGCTTGCGTGTTTTGACTTTTTAACCCTTGCCTTTTGGAAATGGTCTTGTATTTTTTTTAAAAAAAATGCGATTTTTAGAATCATAGTGTGTTTTAATGTTTTTGTGATTATGTGTTTTCGTTTTTAATTATATATGCGTTTCCAAAATTATTCTGATTTTGTGTATTCTCTGTGTTCAACTTTTTGTTATCTAGCGCATTTTTTTATTTACTTGTTGCGGCTTTTGTCCTTTGTGTGTTTGTTGTTTATAGCACTCTGTAAATGGAGTTTTTTCTGTAGTATGCTTTTCTTTAAATAAATAAATAAATTATTAAGTCGCCTAATGGGTTGCCATATTGGCGACATACGCAAGGAGCGCATTAAACTAGATTTCAACCAAAATCGTATCCCATATCCGTTCTGTTGCTTATCCATCGTGGCCCCTGAAACTTACCAGGAAACCATGTTTCCACTCTTAATTTGGAACTTTTTTTTACGGGCCCGAGGTAAAAACTTGTCAAATCCTAGTGGTAACTCTCTTAGAGATGAATGTTGGCGCTAATCGGTTCGCGCCAACATTCAAACTTGCATGCGATTGGGGTCCAGCTAATGATAAAGCGTAAACATTACTGTGTAGTATTACTGCATATTGAAATATATATTTCTAATATGTCATCGTCATAACCATGTGCAGTATGGGGGTGTATCTAATCCCACTTGACCTTGCACATATAACCAAATCTATGTATAAAGGATTTATGACAAAGAAATATGTGACATTTTCTGTTTTTCAAATTAACTTTGAAGCACCTACGGTATCACTTTCGGTAAAAGAGAGACTGGTATCTATGTATGGGAATAGGTATCTTCCTAGAGAACTTTCAAGAGAAAATGGCTGAAATTTTTGTTTCGCTTGGGAAGGGGGCGGCTAGAGATGTATCCAGCCGGCAGCCCGACACCAATGAGAAATTCACTGCTAAAGTACACATCTATCAACCATTTTTTGAATAATGCTTGATAAGAACGCAGCCAGAATTTGAAATCTAGAACCTTCTTATTCTGATTCAAATTCCTTATCTGTGAACTGAATTCCTTATCTCTGCCTGAGACCATTAGGCTGTACATAGTTGTAAAGCAACGTTCACTATAAATCAAATATGGTAACCTGAAAATCTAACAAATTACCAGTGGTGGCAGAATATTTGCTTACGGACTTTGACTTCAAAATCTGGTACCACAAAAGACTCGCATCGTAGACTAGCTTTGTCCTGGTAAATTCCACTAGCCTAAACCGTTTTCCCACTTATGTATTGTGGGAGCTAGGAGAAGCGATATCATCCTTGCTGTAGTAATCATTTTATACAGGTGAGTGTAATAATACAATCTTCAACATTTTCAGAACCTAATTGTTATATAATTGGTTAAATTAATTGAAATTTATATTACTCTATATATTAGTACACTATAAATAAAAAAATATTAAAATATATTTTGAATGTGATTAAGGTATCCGGCTGTGTTCGGAGACATTTTTTTGAAAAGTAACTTGTAAATATTTTTTAATGTTATTTTTCAACTGCATATGTTTTAAAACTATGAAAATATTGTAAAATTAGGCTTTCAAAATAATATTTTTTTTAAAAAACTGAGAAATTTGAAGAAAAATGACTAAAATATTTGCCTTACGCTAACAGCTATAGACAAAATCATATTCTAAATATACATGAATCCTTGTAGGAGTACAGTTTTATGACATTTATCTGTGTTATGCTCTAAAATATTTCTTGTACTTCAAACTAGTTTTGAGATATAGCTGAACATAGTTACTAAACTGGTAATTTTTCATAAAAAATGCTTTTCGTTTATATTTAAGCACTTAAAAATAATACTTGATTTTAAAATTGACCTTAGTTTTTAGAGGAAAACATCAAGCATATTACAGAAAACAATCTCAGAAAATTTCATATCAATACTTGAATAACATTTTGAGAAATTATTGTCACGGTGGACAGTTTTCCTCAAAAATATCACTTCTCAGAAAACACATTTAAAGTGTTCATGCAACATGAAATATTGCTTACATTTCGGAAAAAATAGCTGTAACTCCATTTGTTATTTACGTAGAGTAAAAAGTGAGACAGTTTTAAAACGCTGATAAAACAGGCTGTAAAATTAAGTCATAAAAAGATTTTTGATAATTTCATCAAAAACGACGATTTTAAACCAGTCGGATACCTTAAAAGTGCAATTTACTTACATTATTCATATCAGAGCCTCAAACTTTTACAATATTTGCTTCAACCTTTATATTTTTGCAGAAAAATTATTTCCTTTTTAGAACAATTAATAAAAGTGCGTTTTTATTATTTTTATTTAAAAATAAACGCGTCTAAGCACCTTCAGTTTTCCCTCCAACATATATAAATTCCGTTACACGCATTTACGCAACTATTTATAGTAAACTGTTCTATTCACTCACATCTCATTATTACCACCGAACTGTATACATTTCTCATGATACCTCAATGTCCATTAAGTCCATGAATATATGAGAATACTACATTAGAAGTTATTATTCCATAAAGTGACAGCGACTGATGAACGTAATTACTATTCCTCGGACATCAGCTATAACTGACGGGTAAGCTGATTCTCCAAACATAAGGATTTAAATCGGACATCTGAGTTAAATTAACTAATGAATGTGATGTAATGGCTCGGCTTGGGAATTTGAGTTTCTCACAACTTGCAGCATATAGGATGGATCGCTGTTAAATCCTATTGATGCAGGAATTTAACATGTACTAAGGATCATTATATCATTTTCTGGAATGGTGATCAAAGAATAATTGTGTGTCCGTTTAGTCTATAGAGCTGCAGCACATCCTGACATTCTAGAAGCTTTGTTTTTTCATCTTACTTAGATTTTTTTTTCGTCACTGAGAGATCATGAAAGATAAGTGAAAGGAAAAATAAATAATGAAACTAAAAGAAACAGATAGAAAAATGAATCAATAAATCAGCAGATATATACAGGCTGGGCTGCCCTTCGAACAACCCTCAAAAAGCATCAAAATTCGCTCACTATGCACCCAGTATCATCTAAACATTTCTCTGCATTCCTCAATGTTCATTAACTCTGTGAATATATGAGAATACTACATGTTAAGAAGTTATTATTCCATAGTCAATAGTGACTGATAAATGTAATTACTTATCTCGACATCAGCTATAACTGACGGTAATGGCATTATCCCAACATAAGAGTTAAAATCGGACATCTGTGATTGGATTAACTAATGAATGAGAGATCTAATGGCTCTGGAATTTGAGTTTCACAACTTGCAGCTATATGGATGGATCGCTGTTAAATCTGATGGAGGTATTTAACATGACACAAGGATCATTATATCATTTCTAGGGTGGTGGCATCAGAGAATGTACATTGGCTTGTCCGTTTAGTCTATAGAGCTTGCGACATCTGACATTACTTTGTAGCTTGTTTTTCATCTTACTTGATTTTTCTGCACTGAGAGATCTATGAAACATATGAAAGGAAAAATAAAAATGGAAACTAAAGAAACAGATAGAAAATGAAATCAATAAATAGCAGATATACAGAGCTGGGCTGCTCACCGAAACAGCCTCAAAAGCATCAAAATTCGCTCGCAGTTATCTCATATACATTTCATTGATTCCTCAATGTTCATTAACTCTGTGAATATATGCAAAGTACTACATTAAAGTTATTATTCCACTAAAGTGACAAAGGACTGATAAATGTAATTATATTCCTCGGACATCAGCTATAACTGACGGGTAAGCGGATTCTCCCAACATAGAGATTAAAATCGACATCTGTGTTGGATTAACAATGAACAGATCATGCTCGGCGGAATTTGAGTTTCTCACAACTTGCGCATATAGGCTTGATCTGCTTAAATCATTGATGGAGTATATAACATTGACTAAGGACTATTATATCATTTCTGCAGGAATGGTAGCATCAGAAGAATGTAGTGTGGCTTGTCCCGTTTAGTCTATACTCGCACATCCCTGACATTATTTTAGAAGCTTGTTTTTTTTCATCTTACTTAAGATTTTTTTCTGCACTGAGAGATCTATAAATATGAAAGGAAAATAAATAATGGAAACTAAAGAAACAGATAGAAAAATGAATCACATAAATAGCAGATATCGTATAGGGCTGTCACCGAACAGCCCTCAAAGCTATCAAAATTCGCTACTTTCGCATTATCTAATACATTTCTCATGATTCTCCAATGTTCATTAACTCTGTGAATATATGAGAATACTCCATTAAAGTTATTATTCCATAAAAAAAGACAGCGACTGATAAATGTATACTATTCCTCGGACATCATGCTATAACTGACGGGTAAGCGATTCTCCCAACATAAGGATTAAAATCGACATCTGTGTTGGATTAACCAATGAATGAGATCTAATGGCTCGGCTTGGGAATTTGAGTTTTCATAAACTGAGCATATAGGATGGACTCGCTGCTAAATCTTGGTTGATGGAGTATTTGAATATGACTACAAGGATCATTATATTCTTGAATGGTGGCATCAGAGGAATGTGTGTGGCTTGTCCGTTTAGTCTATAGAGCTGCAGCACTCCTGACATTACTTTAGAAGCTCTGTTTTTCATCTTACTAGATTTTTTCTGCACCGGAGATCTAATGAAACATATGAAAGGAAAAATAAACTAATGGAAACTAAAGAAACAGATAGAAAATGAATCAATAAATAGCAGATATATTACAGGCTGGGCGCTCCCGAACAGCCCCTCAAAAGCATCAAATTCGCTCACACAGTCATCTAATACATTTCTCATGATTCCTCAATGTTCATTAACTCTGTGAATATATGAGAATACTACATTAGAAGTTATTATTCCATAAAGTGACAGCGACTGATAAATGTAATTACTATTCCTCGGACATCAGCTATAACTGACGGGTAAGCGGATTCTCCCAACATAAGGATTAAAATCGGACATCTGTGTTGGATTAACTAATGAATGAGATCTAATGGCTCGGCTTGGGAATTTGAGTTTCTCACAACTTGCAGCATATAGGATGGATCGCTGTTAAATCCTATTGATGGAGGTATTTAACATGACACAAGGATCATTATATCATTTCTGGGAATGGTGGCATCAGAGAATGTGTTGTGGCTTGTCCGTTTAGTCTATAGAGCTGCAGCACATCCTGACATTACTTTAGAAGCTTGTTTTTTCATCTTACTTAGATTTTTTCTGCACTGAGAGATCTATGAAACATATGAAAGGAAAAATAAATAATGGAAACTAAAGAAACAGATAGAAAATGAATCAATAAATAGCAGATATACAGGCTGGGGCTGCTCACCGAACAGCCCTCAAAAGCATCAAAATTCGCTCACTACGCAGTATCTAATACATTTCTCATGATTCCTCAATGTTCATTAACTCTGTGAATATATGAGAATACTACATTAGAAGTTATTATTCCATAAGTGACAGTACTGATAATGTAATACTATTCTCGACATCAGCATAACTGACGGGTAGCGGATTCTCCCAACATAAGATTAAAATCGGACATCTGTGTTGGATTAACTAATGAATGAGATCTAATGGCTCGGCTTGGGAATTTGAGTTTCTCACAACTTGCAGCATATAGGATGGATCGCTGTTAAATCCTATTGATGGAGGTATTTAACATGACACAAGGATCATTATATCATTTCTGGGAATGGTGGCATCAGAGAATGTATGTGGCTTGTCCTAGTCTATGAGCTGCAGAGCATCCTGACATTACTTGTAGCTTGTTTTTCATCTTACTTAGATTTTTTCTGCACTGAGAGATCTTGACATATGAAAGGAAAAAATAAATAATGGAAACTAAAGAAACAGATGAAAATGTAATCAATAAATAGAGATATATATGGCTGGCTGCACCGAACCTCCCAAAAGCATCAAAATTCGCTCACTACGCAGTATCTAATACATTTCTCATGATTCCTCAATGTTCATTAACTCTGTGAATATATGAGAATACTACATTAGAAGTTATTATTCCATAAAGTGACAAGCGAGCTGATAAATGTAATTATCTATTCCTCCGGACATCGCTATAACCGAGGGTAAGCGATTCTCCCAACATAAGGATTAAAATCGGACATCTGTGCTTGGATTAACTAATGAATGAGATCTAGTGGTCTCGGCTTGGGAATTTGAGTTTCACAACTTGCGGCATATAGGATGGATCGCTGTAATGCATCTATTGATGAGTGTATTACACATGACACAAGGATCATTATATCATTTCTGGGAATGGTGGCATCAGAGAATGTGTTGTGGCTTGTCCGTTTAGTCTATAGAGCTGCAGCACATCCTGACATTACTTTAGAAGCTTGTTTTTTCATCTTACTTAGATTTTTTCTGCACTGAGAGATCTATGAAACATATGAAAGGAAAAATAAATAATGGAAACTAAAGAAACAGATAGAAAATGAATCAATAAATAGCAGATATACAGGCTGGGGCTGCTCACCGAACAGCCCTCAAAAGCATCAAAATTCGCTCACTACGCAGTAGCTAATCCATTTCTCATGATTCCTCAATGTCCATTAACTCTATGAATATATGAGAATACTACATTAGAAGTTATTATTCCATAAAGTGACAGCGACTGATAAACGTAATTACTATTCCTCGGACATCAGCTATAACTGACGGGTAAGCGGATTCTCCCAACATAAGGATTAAAATCGGACATCTGTGTTGGATTAACTAATGAATGAGATCTAATGGCTCGGCTTCGTAATTTTGAGTTTCTCACAACTTGTAGCATATAGGATGGATCGCTGTTAGATCCTATTGATGGAGGTATTTAACATGACACAAGGATCATTGCATCGTTTCTGGGAATGGTGGCATCATAGAATGTGTTGTGGCTAGGCGTTAGAGCTATAGAGCTGCAGGACGTCCTGAAATTATTTTAGAAGCTTGCTTTTTAAACGTTTTTACTGAGTTCGAAATTGTTTCATGTTTGTATGTATGTAAAGTTGGAATTTTGTGATCGATTTTTCACTCACTTTTTAATGCACAAGATTTCTGAAATGTTGTATCTTTATTGGGTCTTGATGACAGTGCAATATTTTAATAATTTTAGAGCTCTCAATTATAAATTTTAAAAAATATTCGCAAAATTACGTTTGCCCCCAATAGGTTTCATTGGCGCCATCTATAGTATTTTTGAGAACTAAAATACTTGACAATGTCCTATTATAGGTCTTTTTAAAGAAATTATTGCTGGAGTTAAATAAAGCATTGGTTCCATTACGTACATCCTATCAGATTTTTTACAATAAAATAATTGCTTTAGTTAGTTGATGTATGAAATATTTATAATACTGAATTATGACATAAATTAAAAGCTAAAACCTAGAAAAAAATAAATATTAAAAAACTTTAAAAAATGGCTTTTACCAATGCATTAAGAAAGAAAATAATAACTTTTCTCAAAAATGTGGAAGTCAAAACGAAAATCGTAAACGCATGAGGCGCTGAAAACAATAGGAGAACGATATAAAACCACAATGATTATCATAAGGAACGAAATGTTATTAAAAATTCATCATATAAAATATATTATAAATTTGATTATAATTCTAATTTACTTACAGTTTTTCTACCTGCTCCTCAGGCTTTCACGTTTTTTGTTTCGACCTCCAGATTTTTTAGAAAAGTTCTTATTTTCTTTTTTAATGCGCTGGTAAAAGCGTTTTTCTAAAAAGTTTTTTATGTTTTTTATTTGTTTTTAAAAGTCTTATTTACATTTTTTCCGCACTGAGAGTTCTATGAGCACAAAAATGGAAAAATAAATAATGGAAACGAAAGAAACAGACAGAAAATGAATCAATAAATAGCAGATACACAGGTTGGGGCTGCTCGCCGAACAGTCCTCGAAAGCATCAAAATTCGCTCACTGCGCAGTAGCTAAGCGAATGCTCGGAAGACAAAAACTTAAGTTACTCCCACTCAGTTTGGCGGTGGGTCGGCTGTTCTGGCCGCAGCCGAAGTTTGGCGCACGACCATTTGTGTAATACTGCTTTTTTTCTCTCTCCCACTCAAAGCATCTCTCGTCGTTTCCATGATTTGTTTTCCATCGCTTTTTCTCGTTCGCTATTATTTGGTTACTAGAAGATTTGTGCCAGTCTCAGACTTGCTTTTAGCTTGCCAACAATATCTCAGATCTGATGATCACAAATTTAGTAATGAAAGTTGTAGTAGAAAATCTCATGAACATTAGTAGAGTGTTTAAGAAATAGAAAAGCATGAAACGCAGAACTGATGAATCAATTATCTAATTGTTTAACGTCTCTTGGTTTTGTCTCTCCCTCCATCGTGGAGATATCCCTCCTGCCAACCTTCGTTTCCTTGCAGTGAGATCTTCTTTATCCTCAACTTTCGATTCTTTAGAGACCTCAAAATACTTTCTCTTTCAAAGATAGCGGAATTTCACTGTTCCTAGACGAATTCTAAGAAAAGCCCTACCTTGTTTCCGCGCGCGCTGCGGGTGTGGCGTCTGGTTCGGTGGGTCGTAGCCCCGCCCAAATTCTTGAAGCGTTAGAGGCCGTGTTACCGCTATTCTATAATAGAATTGTTTCGTTTCTATGATGTCCAATGAAAACTCACCTGCTTTAATAAATATTTGTTTTCTTTTGTTAGAAGCCACTCCCCGAAAAGGGATAAGTCGCTAGTTTTCTAAAATGCAATGCAAATAATTAGAATTAAAACTTTAGGGTCATTTAGAGTTAGAACTGTTTTTAAAAACACAGTATCTGAGTTGTATACTTTTGAGAAATATATTGTTTTGCAGTACTGTTTGTTTCTGAGCTGAATAGCCTTCATTGTTTGATAATTTAAGGTTCAAAGGTAATGAAAGTTATATGTGGTCTTAGGAGTTTCTTTTTGTTGGTTCCGATATCTATAAAACTGTAAAAAGTCTAAAAAAATAATCTTTAAACTACTGCTAATAAAAAGATCCACGAATAAATTCTTCTGTACAACCATAAGCCTCTTTTTATACTCATAAAATGATGGCAGTGCCTTTATTTAATGATGATATACATCCAGCTTTAATCTTTTTATTGTAGAAATATATCGAAATGTTCTTTTAAAATTTGAGTATTTTGTTGCAAATATACTTTTAATTGTATTTTCTCTTATATTTTCTGCAAGGTTCAAATTAAAGCTTTTAAATTAGTACCTGATCTGATTAATTATGAATTCTTTTAACTTTATTGTAAATGTATGTTCATACGCGTTAGTTCATTGTGTAAATGGAGGACTGGAATGTTCATCATTCACATCTATCTAATAATGGATCTTAATCAATTTAGAAAATTATTGTGTTAATTCACATATGTTATTAACACCATACAGTACATCTCCCTATTCGAAGTCAGTTGAGTCGGAATATTTGAGAATATTACATTAGAAGTTAATATTTCATGAAGGGACGACAGACTCTTGAGAAATCAGCAGTGTATTTGCAATTTAAAGTGACACACCACATCTGACGTGTGCCACGTGAGCATCAGTTTTCACTATTTGTGAAATTAAATATTTACCCGTCTACGAAATACCCTTTTCACTATCGAATTTAAATCCACAATTACACGCATTTACTAAATCGCTTAGGAAAATCATAATATTAATTTACAAATCTCATTAACACTGCAAACAGTCCGCATATTCTATATCCTCATTATCAATTAAATATATGAATATATGAGAATATTGCATCATAAGTAGTTATTATTAGAGAAAATGATAGCAACCCAGATGCATAATTACTTGCTATTCCTAGGACACCGGCGATAAATGACAAGGAAGCTGATTTTCCTGACATGAGGTTTAAAACCGGACGCAATCGGACATGTATGTAGGATTAACTAATGAATGCGAGGAGTTACAGCTCGGTCCTACCAGGGGATTTGAGTATCTCAGAACTTGTAGCATATTAAATGGAACGCTGTTAACTCCTATTGATGGAGTAATTTAACATTGCAGGAGGGTTATGTTAGAATTGGAACACGAATGACATCAAGGAATATGTGAAATAGTAGTGTAGATGTTCGAATTTGTCAGATCTATATTATAAAGCAGAAAATACATGTGTCTGTCGGTCACAAGAACTCCTTCTAAACATAAACAAAAGAAACATGAAATTTGTTCCTGGCATTCTGAAAAAAAAAACATAAGAATAATGTTCTGAGATTTAAGGAATGCTTGATTATAATTTTAAGAAGTTAGAGTCCTTGTATCTTGTAAATTAAATGAAAGCAATAAATTAAATTATATTGAAAATAATGCAAAATATATCTCGAGGCATTGGCGGCCCACCAAGTTGTTTCCTACTTTGCCCTTTTGCTAATCCATGACATGAAATTTGTACATTGCATTCGAAAAAAAAACATAAGAATAATGTTCTGAGATTTGAGAAATGCTTGATTATAAGTTTAAGAAATTCGAATCTCTTGTATCTTGTAAATTAAATGAAAACAATAAATTAAATTGTCTCGAAAATAATGCAAAATATATCTCGAGGCATTGGCTCTACGCATACAAGTGAAAGAAATGCCAGCTGAGGATTTCCATTACTGCTAAGCTACAGATTGTACATACGTTAAGTTCAATGAAAAATATCGAGGGACCATTAATGATATTTGTTAAAAATTATTCCAACTAACCGTACCATAGCAACAAAGTTAATTTGACGGATCATGCATTTACGAATCAACTACCTACCGTG
>BGPR01023294.1:11392-24378 GCA_013235015.1 Araneus ventricosus | reverse complement strand
CATTGAAAGATAGCTTATATTTGTTCATATGTAGCAGCTAGGCAATGTTTTTTTTTTTTATCTTAGAAACAATTCAGAAGATATGTGGGTTTACAGTCATCAGACATAAAAGTGAAAAGAAATGCCCTCACTTATTTTATGCAATTCGAAAAGGGCAGCCCTCTCGTTTAAGAAGCCAAACTAAATAAAATCGTATATTCACTGCTCCAATCTTTATGATATTGGGAAAGTCTATATATTAGGTGGTTTCAAAACATTTTCGAGCTATGGAGAAATTTCAGCATACCGACATTTAAATGTTGCTTTTGTGAAACTCCAGTACAAAGTTTTCACAAAGTAGACAAGAAATTTTGTTTAAAATTAGTAAAAATAAATAAAGTTATAAAAATTATTTAAATTCCCGAGGCGACCCTTTTAGAAAGTCAAGGACGCTCAAGACCCTGCGCATACTTTAGCAACACTGCTACACGCGATGCACTTCATCAAATGAAATGTTGCAAGTTTTGTGAATTAACTTCTCAAATTTGAAATAAATGAGTCTCTGATCTGCATCAATATGGCAGCAATTAGTGTTAGGAGTGCAGAGTGGAAATTCAAACGTATCGTCATTCTTTCACCTCACAAAATTCTTTATATTGATATAACTCTGCTTTTTTATTTTTCAACTCATTTGTATTTACCTTATTTTATCCAGTTGTTCATTGTCTGATTTGTTATAAATTTAATACATTTTACGTGGATGTACAATTATAGACTAAATAAATTTTTGACTTTTTGACAGTGATTGGTAAACAATCGTCGATATCTAACTAAATTATTTATATTTATCCTTACTAAAGATTTAATAATCATTAATTTCGGCTTTACCAGAAGTAAAAACTTTTGTAATCTAAAAGGGAATTTCTGGTTATTCGAGTAAGATGTCTCATTCACACATCCATTATTACCTCCATTCATACAGTTTCTGTACAATGCTGACAAAGAGTCTGTTTTCATTCTCTTCAATGCTTGCCTATTAAAATTAAGAAATCCTCTTGGTTTATGTTATTATTATTCTACAAAATGCGATCATCTTTTAATACTGCTCATAAATATTTGGACTTTATGTCTTCCATTGAATCATATTTAAAGTTCCATTAAAAGTTCTAGGTTTAAGCTTATGTTTGAAAGAATCGAAGCATCTGGATGAAAATATGAAAATAGGAAGCAGTTTTACATGATATAATTATTATTTATTAGTTTAGTTTAGTTATTTTAAGGTATTCGAACATGTCCTGAGCAACTTTTTTTTCAATTTGTTATATAGAAATACCATAATATGTTTTTTAGATTTGAGCTTTATAAAGATTAATAATAGAGTATTATTTTTCAGTATAAATTATTATGATTTTCAAAAAACCTAAATGTGTGCTGTTTTTTAGAGGAAATTTTAAAAAACGTCAAACATGGTCGAGGCCAAACTTTTCTAATAATTGAAATAAAACTAATCCTAAAATAAACTTCACACTATAGACTAGTGCTTGTACTAGAATCTTAACATTCTTTGGATAAAGAAACATTTTAGAGCTAATCGAACAATCATTATAAGATTTTCAGCAAATATTTTATGTCATTTTTCAAATGAATGTATATAATTTTAAAAAATATTGTTACAATATACATTATTCTAGTTCATTCACTAGAGAAGCATTTGAAGAAAGTGTTCACAAAATTTGAGAACAATCGAATGATAATATCTTGAGATATCATGTTTGACGTGTGAAAATTATGCATAGAATCTAGTTTTGAGAAAAATCAATTTTTTTATATTTGCCACACGCTTAAATTAAGTTTCCAAATTTTAAAAACATTCCTAAAAATATACTAACATATTAACTTGAAAAAATCAGTTTAAAAGAATTTTGGACAGGTTTCTCTGCCTTTTAATGACAACATCCGGTTATTTAAAGGCCCAATTCCGGTTCTCGGTTTGTTATAAAACAATTAATATCTCATCTTCTAAATAACGTACCGACAAAAGTAAATATGTTTTGAAAGGTAAATAAATGAACTATCCACAACATCAAAAATTTTTAAAAAATGGAAATTTTGGCCGAAAATCGACTTTTCAACGTGTTCGGCTAATGTTTTCAAGAAACACGAGGGCTATTTTGGGACGGACCTCTTAATTTTGAACCTCGGTCAGATGACGAGAACGAGGACTGAGCTTTCTCCCCTTCCCCAAACTTCCGCACCACATCAACGGGTAGACGTTTGGCCCCTGCGCATGAGTTAACGTGTAACAGGCCCAATACATGCCGGGTTTTCAGTGGAATCGGATTATTCTTTATTATACAAGTCAGTTCGACAGATAATGTCAAGACTTATAAACAAGGAAAATGAACAACCTTTTGTAATTCCAAAGTTTTCTAAATTAATATGCATGTCAATAAAATCATGTAACTTAATTTTGATCATTAGTACAGATTATTACGTTCTGCTGACAAGCCAATAAAAAGTGTTGAGCTCAGATTGAAATAAATTCTGAAAAATAATAATGTTATCGAATGATTCTCCTCTGTACAACGTACTAAAAATTAAAATTAATTGAAAGAATGTCTCTTTAATAAGAGGGAATGCAAATTAATTCACTGTTAAAATTTATTAAAATATGTAAAAGGGATTGTGTAATATTAACTTTGCCAAAAAATTAATCCCCTACAGAATGAACGAAAAAATATTCAGTTTGAATAAAATCTGCTAAACCGTCTTTTTATTATTTCAATAATCAATATTACTTTTGAAATATTCTGCATAGAAACATTTATTAAGTATAGAACTCGCACTTCAAATAAAAGTATATTTCATCTTTTTTAATGTTGAAATTTTAACTTTCTTAACAAAATTAAACCATTGAAAAAGTCAATTTTTGTTGAAAAATAATAACTTCCTTTGTGTCCCATATTTTTAAAAAAAATAATTTTGAACCTAATTCCATACTTTTTTTACTAGCTGAACTTAGTTAATAGCTGATATCGTTCTCTTTTTGACTTCAGATAATATTCTAAACTAAAAATCATAAAAACAGTTAATTAAATCAAGAAGACAATTCAAATTGCACTGTAAAATCAAAAGTATACAGGCACTTTCGAATATATACATTTTTTTAGAATTTCTCCGGAAAGTCTAGACCAACTGCCTTTGGACTTTGACAATGCAAAGGGTAAACTCTAACCCTTTTGTTACAGTAAATATTCGGCTACGAAGGCATTTTGGTGACCGACCAGAAATTGATAAATAAGAAAAAATCTGGGCTCACTCCGTCCCACAGAAAGCTGATTTATTAATTTTGTCAATTATTTGCCTTAATGGGATCAATTCGCGGTCACGTGTCAGTTCAAAAATGACAGCGCTTAGAGCCTTCTGCGGATCTATTGAGAGTCTCTCTGTAACGTTAATGGACTTTGTACATGTGACGTCACATCCATCGAAATATGACCATTCGGCAACAGCCAGCCGTCAATCTTAAACAGCTGATATTCGCACAAAGCAATCCTGATGGTACTTTGGAACTTTTTGGAATGGCGAGAGCCGAATACAAAAAAAGCCGGTTTACAACGTGGAAATTTCCATTGATAAGCAATAATGAAGTAAGTTCAACTTTTGCTTATTATGTTGCTTGTTACAAATATATATACCTACTAACTTGATCTTAAATGTCTGAACTACAGATTATATTGAAGTGTTTTGTCATTGTAAAAATATGTTGAATGCTAGCTAATAAGCAAATAATTGAATAAGACAATTTAGTGATTATGTATTTCATTTCAGATGTTTGCTATTTAGTATCTCATATTTGTTTAGCTCTGAAATTATTTTATTGCCTTGTTCACAAATGTAAACGCTGCTGATTCTTGAATATCTGAGATACAAATTGTATTATGTGTGTTGTTGTGATGGCCAATTCAACACTACGCTGAATGCTAATTAATAAACAAACAATTGATTAACAGATAATATAGTGATGAGGTATTTTATTTTAGATGTTTTATATTAATTATATATTTGTTTAAGCTCTGAAAATTGTTTCAGTATAACTTGTTCACAAATAGTAAATGATCTTGAAGGTCTGAACTACATATTGTATTATTTTGTTTGTCGTTGTGAGGCACAATTCAACAATGCGTTAAATGCTAGTTAATAAACAAACAGTTGAATAACAGGCAATTTAGTGTTCTGGTATTTTACTTCTGATGTTTGCTATTCATTATCTTATATTTGTTTAGCTCTGAAAATTGTTTAATTACCTTTTCCAGAAATATATATACTACTGATTTTTAATATCTAATTACAATTTGTATAGTTATGTTTATCGCTATGATGTACATATCAACTATATGTTGGATGCCAGTTAATAAATGGATAATTGAATTACATACTCAGTTTAATGATTTTGCATTTTATTTCAGATTCTTGGTGCTAAATGCAAATGTCCTGGTGGTACAATTCCTTCTTCATTTAAACATGTTTTTTACTGTGCTTGCTTTCATTATTCTCATTTTGATATTCTTTATAAAATATTACCTCATTTCAAGATCAATATTATCAGATAAATTTCCTTTATTTTATTTATACAAAATAGTATGAAAAGTTTAATTTTCATCTGGAAAACTCTAAGTAATTAATAAAAATGAGAAATAACTTCTTAAAATGCAATTTAAATTTACAGAAATAAGATGTTATATAGATACTTTTTTATTTATAATATGTATATTATACATTCTTTTAGTAGCAAATAAATTAGTTTAGCATTGTAATATGTGTAATGAGAAATTATATATATTATTGCAATAATAAAATAGTGTAACATTAACCAGACTAAATATTTTTATCAGCACTTTCATTTTAGTGCATTTCACACAGCAAACCATTTTTAACTTAGAAAGCTTTGTGTAGGATATAACTAAGTATACTTAATACACATCTCAAAATTGCTTTTCTAACTTGGAACACAAATAACAATAGCTTTTAAGGTTATTATTATTCCAGTCGTATTATACAGCATTATATTGATAAAAATACATGAATGCACAAATGTTTAAATTATATTGCATACTGTGTCACCAGATGACTTAAAGTAACAAAAAAAAGGAATGTCTGTTTTTTATTTGCTGTTGAAAAAGAACCATACATCAAAGAAATTGGGTATGATGATGAGAAATGGCAAGCATTCATGAAAAATTAAGTAACTTTTACTTTGCTATCCATTTAAAAAATATAATGAAACAGATTGCTAGCTTTCAAAATTTTCTTTTTGATGTAATTGAATATTTTGTATATATGGTTCATCAAAGATGGTGAGGATGGAAAATACCTATCATATGCTAATTGCATGAACTCGTCACATCCACAGGCACGTCCCTCAAAGTATAAATGTTTTACATGTTAATTCTGAAAGAAGATTAATTAGAATAATTCTTCAGCTAACGATCTTATTGAAAACTAGTATTGAAATTTAGTATATTCTAAATTGTGTATAACTTTTCGATTGTATTTATTAACACTAAAAATAACTGTTAGCACGTTTTAAAATTATCTTGATTTCTGAATCACTGAAATCTAATTATAGATCAACTTTTTTGGTTTTTATTGCATGACTGTACAATACATTAAAATCTAGTTATTCAATGTATTTTCTTACAGATTATAAAATAAAATATAAATACTAACAAATTAAATCTCCTTCTTGCCAGCTAATTTTCTCAAATAAATAAACTATATAACTTTAATGTGAAAATAAGAAAAAAGATTTACATTGATATTTATTTATATAATATTTTCTCACTTTTTTTAGCTTAATAGCTATTAATAAATGCTATAAAAAGTTTTCTAAGACAACTACACTCTTCTGAATAAATAGATAAAAAATTATCAAGTTAATTGAAAATGTGATTAGAATAGGATTCAATCATCAATTCAATTTTTTAAGTGTAGATTTTTTAAAAGGCAAATTATCAAACCATTACTAAAAATGCAAAAATGGAATTGTTCACTGAGGAAACTTAAATGATAGGTTTTAGAAAGAAATTACTAGGATATTGTTGAGAAACACAGTAAGCGAATTTTCAAAAATATGATGGCAAATTGAAATTCAAGTAGGAAATGATTTTAATGAAAATTTTTCTATATTATTTTGCCCACGTTGGGTAACACTGTTATATATTGAATATGTGTAATGTTTCAAATAAACACAATAAAAACCAGTTTAATGCAAAATATTGTTTTATTACACAACAGAGCCCACTTTTCAAATTACTTTCCATGGTTGTATGAATGTTCATTGTATTCAATTTCAGACACAAAAACAATGTTCACTATGCAAAAAAATTGTAAATGATATAATTTAAAATTCTAACACATAAAAATGGATCGTTCAGCTAACGAAAAAGATTATGGTTCCTCAAAATAATATTTGCAACTAGAGTGATAATAATATTTTTAGCGCTTCATATACTTTCTCAAACTACAATGGAAAAAGATTACAAACTGAAAATTAGCAGAAAATATTTTTAGATTTTTTTCCTAATATTTAACATTAGAAGAAATTTATAGTCATCTACGAATTTCAAGGTTGCTTCTACTTTTGTACTGTAGCAAACTCATAAACTGATAAGATGAAATAAAAATATTTTGAATGCATATGCATAAGATTTTATGTTTAAAATAAAGAAGAATACCAACCCAAAAATAGAGTTGTTAAATTTTCAATGAAGCCAATAATGTAGCACAGAGACTTCAAATTTCACGAGTTTTTTTTAAAACCAAGTAATCTCTTCAAATTTTCTTAGGTAGACAAATCCAATATAATTTTATGAACTAAGCACATTTAGGAAAGGTCAATAATTATAAAACAAAAAAGTTATATAAAAAAGAACTATAAAATAATCTAAACACAATATGAAAAAAGTTCAAGATGCATGTATATCTTGAATTATATATCAAGCCACTTCAAGAAAATCAATCACAACTGTGGTGCAAGTAAATACATGCAGTTACAGATGAAAAAGACCATCTTGTTGGCCAGATTTAAGCCAAAGGGCTGTCTTCTGTCTCCACAATGTACATTCAAGTGTCGAAAGCAGGTTCAGAAATATGATATGGATGCGCATCCATTTTTATGTTGAATATAAGGCATTTGGAAAATGCAGTTATCTTCATTCACAGAAAACAGATTTGCTTCATCATACTAAAAATTTATATGTAACTTTACAGTGAATATAAATTATTAATGCCTGCTAAAAATAACATGCATTAATAATAAATTGCATGCATTATAATAACATGCAATATTATAACATTATAATACATAACATGCATTAATAATAAATTATTAATGCATGCTAAAAACATATGTAACTAACTGTAAACATAACTAAGTAACTAAAACATATGTAACTACTAACTAAATTTTTATTGGTTTCATACTTAATATAATAAAAATATCAATAATTTCCAAATACTATTATTATCATCTCGATTTCAGAAAATCCATTATTATCAGAAATAAATTTTACATAAAATAAACATTTAAATATTTTCATATTGAAAATGTACTTTATATATATAAACGAACAGTTTTTACATTTTACAAATAGTAGGTAAACTACAAGTTAAAAATAGCAGATACCAATACAAAACAGATGATGCATCATGATAATAATATCATCATGATAAAAATACTACATATAAAATTAATACACTGTGAAATTACTAATTGTAATATACAAAATAGGGTAAATGTGGAGTTTACGGTACCCAACGAAGTAAGTGGGTACCATAAACTCCACATTAAACGAAATTAGGTTTCAAATTATTATATTCAACCATATTGGAGAACAATCTTTAGAAAAAGAAAATTAAAGTTTGCTCATACAAAAATATTAGCTGTGAGGAACCAGAACTCCAAACAGAGAATTAAATAAAAAAAGTAAAATATGAATAATAAAGCATAATACGAATAAGTAAATAAGAATAAAGCAATACAAATAAAATACTCAGATCAATTAATTATATACCAAACACATATAAAACTGAATAAGGCAAAATTAAACTGAGGACACTTTACAGAAACACACTACATGAAAAAATTATATCCCCCATACATATAAATGATAAGAAAACAGAATAAAAACTAATCAAATTTGCTGATAATCAAATAGAAGATTAAATCTAAGAATTAAATGCAGCTTTTTAACATAATTACAATAACAATTAATAGAAACTATCCAGCAAAAAAATAAGTACAAATGGAAACATCCAGAAGAAAAAAAAACATTGTTAGAAATTTTCATTGGGATCAATAAAAGTATTCATTTTTAGAAACAACTATTTAACATTAATTAAAGGGTTATGGAAGTTACACAACATGCAAGTAATGAAAAAAATAGAATTTATATTGTGTAGGGGATAGGTCTCTCAAAATATTTGTATATTTTGATTTGGGATATAGCCCTTTCTACTGTTACTCGTACATTTGATATCTCGCAGTTTTCAATTCTATCAGATGCATCAAACTGTATACAATCCTTTAAACATTTAGGGTATTTCAATTTACGACTTATTTTTTGAAACTCTTGTTCAATCTGAAAACCTTTATCTGCCATCACAACGTCATTTGGTTCCAACAGATCCATCAGTTTGGCTTTTAATAAAGAGCTCCTTATCCGATATACTACCACAATATAACGGTGAAATGAAACTGATGGTCCCTGACGGCATAATGCCCATCATACCTTTTAAAGTATTTGTGTTTTTGTAGAAACTGAAGGTCATTTGCTGTTCTGCTGGACTACTAGGTTTCTGTATTGGAAACTCAGTACAGTCAACAATGACTCTACAGTCTCTGTTTTCAGAATAGAACTGCCTTGGCATTGACTCAACAACTTTTGATTTCGAGGGAAATATATGTAACAGTTTAGGCTTTTCATTAAGAATTGTCGTTACGAAAGTAAAGTATCTTGAAACTGTCGAATCAGAAATTTCAAACCAAACATATAAAAATTCATTTGAAATTCCAGTTCTTAATTTTACAAGAAACAGGAAAAAGAGATCAACAGGTCGCTGACAGAAATTTCCCGTTTGAAGGTCCTCTTCAACATTCAAAAAAGAATAAATGCAAGAAAACCTTTTTATTGTGAAACCTGTTAGTGCCTTCATCTTAGTGTCATTCGATATATTCTCTGAGATGAAGGCCTTTTTCCCAAGGGAATTTTCCAATTCTTTAAGCTCATATTTTAGCTTATTCATCCTATCCGTAACATCGGAAAAAGTCTCAGGAGATGATGAAACAGTGTGCATTCCACTGTAATCAGAATTTATGTAAGTTCTTTCAATAATTAATTCTTTTATATTTACACATTAAGTTTCTGAATACGTATTTATTATATACCATATTAATTTTTCAACTTTGACACTTTTAATAAATTAGTTCAACTATATTACCTGGACTTCAGGCATATTTCCCAAAGTATTCACTAGATGAATAAATTATTAAGACATTTATCCACTAATTTTAAGCTAGGAGTGACAAATTTTGCTACGGTTGTTTGTTTACTTTCAGTGTTCGCTTTAGCATTAGAGCATCCAATTACACTACAGTATCTAATTTTGATTCAAATATAGAAAGAAATAAGATTGAAAAGTAAAGCAACTAAAACGTAAATAATATTTCCGCTTCGTAGAGCGGCGGAAGATGTTAACTGCAGACACATCGGCAAAAGTAGTGCGGATTAGTGCTTAGATGACATGCGCAGCTTCGGTCATTTTGAGCAGACACGTGACCGTGAATTGACTCCATATGTACATGCTTACATGCATATCTGTGAAAACAGAAATAATCTTCTGCAAGATATAAAGGTTTTCTTTAAAAATCCAAAATTTTCGCATATTTTTTCCTTATAGCATGCAGAGTTTTCCTCAAAATAATACGAAACTTAATGGGAAAAAGACAATACGATACAAAAGCATTGAGTAAAAATTTGGAATAAATACTTTAAATATTAGATGAATACGAGTACTTCTAGTAAATATTTTTTACTGTGTATATACGAGACATAGAGTAATTTTTTCTTTCACCGTGTCAAAGCCAGATATTTAGGGTAACTTGCATAAAAATTCTAGTTGAATACCATTAAGATTTAGAAAGATATCGTGATTGCAGTTAACAGAATTTCTTCTTCTCTCTAAGAGAATCAATTTGATGAGGGTTTTGAAAAAATTGATATATTTTAAACTTATTAAGTTAATTTATGCATGCTAATGATAATAATATTTTTTCATTTAAATTTTAAATAACTGGTTAAAATTTTTTGACATTTTCAGACGACATTTGTTTTGAGATATTGGTTCGCAATTTAATTGATATTTTTCAGTTATGAAATTTTTCCCAGTTATTTATTATGTAAATCATTCTGAAAAATGTGATTAGGGGAACAGATATACATTTGGAAAATCTTTATTACACTTTCGAGTGTGAATACATCTGCATCATCAGTCAGTGGTGAATTCAGGATTTTGGTCTGGGAGCTGCAGTAGTCATAAACATTTTGTACTGTCGTGACATCATGGTTTATTTAAGTCAAAATATTTTAACTTTACTCATTTGTCAATAAGAATCACAGAACTACAATACTTTCGATAATTTAATAAAAACACAATGAAATAACAAGCCAAAAAACATTTTCGACGGCGCCAAGGCAAAAAGTACGAATGGAATGACTACAAAAGAGGCAGAATTTTGAGCCTGTCAAGACAGAAAGCAATGTCGCCACGTTTCATCAGAAAAAAGAAAATAAAAACAAACATTTGTAGTGAATTAGAAAAAAATCAAGAATTTTGATTTAGCTCTTGGAGGAACTGTTTATTAAAAATGTACTGTAAAAGTGATTATTGTCATTCGTATTATTTGGTGTTTTAACATATATGTATGTTTGAAGATTCTACTTAAAAATTTATAGTTTGAAAAATGTATTCTAAATTATATAGTCAGCTTATTAGCCGGTCTTTTGCTAAAGATAGTATCAGAACTATTCTTTTAATAAGCAAGCTTAAACAGAATAATTAAATTATACATCGCTGGCTAAAAGCCATTTTAGCGGAATTATGTAAAAGTGAAGATTTTTTCCTCAACTATGGGGAAAATAAAATTAACAATTACAAGTCCTTAAGTCGGATCTTGAGTCTCCAGAATTTCGGATATAATTCTAGCATCTTTTTCTAATTTTTCAAAAACCTTTTAATAAAAATTCAATGAATAATAACAGTTACGACTAAGAAAAACAGCTAATATTTAATCCTAACTTAAAAGAAAGAAATTAATTCGTATTTAAGAATGAACAAAGCTCTTTAATTGGAGGAAAACAATATAAAATATCTTCTTTTGACGTAAGGAACTAAACCTGCTGATGATGTGAAGTTTCGCCAGCTCCGCATGAACATCATGTCGGTTGGTACAACGTTACCAAGCTCTTCCACGTAGCATAGCGCCAGTTCAAGTCCACTAGCAGCATATGCGTATTATACGAGATCTGTCGAACGTCTTTTTCTTCACTTTCCTCGATATTATCCTGATCTGGATTCTCTTGTCCTTGGAAACAAAGTCATGTAAAAACAGTGTTACTGTACTTAAAGAAGAATTTATTTATTCACGCGACAAGCATTTCAACGCAATAAGCATTTCGACATCGATAGGGACACGCATACAAGATCAGTGGAAGCGAACACCGACTGAATTTGTAATGCCTTATCTTTCCTTACAATAGCAAGGTCCAGAGATTAAGAACACTAAGTTCAACCACTACTATAACCCATAGACTACATTTGAAATTACCAGCCCGTGTATATAAATTCAGGCCTTAAATAAAATGGTATTCATGGGTTCAGACCTTGCTGTCAGCTTACAAAATAAAAATTTTATATTGATATGATCCTGTAAAAATAGTGGTAATTTGTAAGAAGCTTGTATGAATATATATTTAGCATAATTAGAAAAAGCTTTTTACGGGAGCTTGGTTAAATCGTCATTTTCGGAATATATTCCTAGCATCGTATCGCCATTCGATACTGGAAATTCACAAAACTTTACTCATACCATTACTTCATTTTTCTCCACTAAACAGTATAATTACATGCTAATCTCAGAAGTTCCTTCAGAAGAAAAGAACGGCGCCATCTGGTGGCAAAGCTCCTAATTTTATATTATATGATTAGATTAGAATTTATATTTATTTATTATTAAAGTAATATTAAGATACAGTCGAGAAAAAAATTAATCTAGGATTGCTCTGCCATCTTTCATAGTATATTTAATTTATAAAAGTATAAAAGTCATTTAGAGGCAATAAAGACGTCTAATCTAGTGAAGTATTTTTCCGTCTAAAAATTTCATAAGAGGTTATATACATACGTTAAGATGCAATATTTTTAAAATTTACATTGGCAAGATCCTTTTTTAATTTCGTTAACAAAATCCTTCTGAAAAAATCATCCTGCATATGGATTTTGGTTAGTATAGACATCATGACATATTTGACTTTTTGTGTTTCCGACGCATGACGTATGGAGACAGTTTACCTCACTGCTGTTCTCTGGATTCCGGTAGAAGTATCTTAATTAATGTGACATTTTAAAAGCATCTTTAAAGTTAAGTTAAACAACTTATTAAACTGCAGTTTAAACATGTTACTATATATTAGTAATTAATAGATGATAAAAGCTTATTACTCTGAAATATTCTAGAAAAAATTCAAACGTATACTGCTCATTAGAATCGTAAACTTTTGTCTCAGCTGCACTTGAATTGCTAGTATGTTCAAATGATTAAAATTTAAAGGAAGATAAAATTGTTCATTTATTGTTTTAACGAAATTCTAACATTAATGTTAAGATTCATACATTGCTGAGAAAATTTATTACAATTTTCCCTTCTTACACTTTATTTCTGCGTTTCT
>BGPR01023294.1:0-11382 GCA_013235015.1 Araneus ventricosus | reverse complement strand
AATTTATTACAATTTTCCCTTCTTACACTTTATTTCTGCGTTTCTTTTTCATAGTAGTTCTTTTACCATTGCTTAATATTCGTTTATTAATGCTCTTAATGGAATTCTAGATCTTTTTATTTTAGAGAAATATAAATAAAGAGATACAACATTTTATAACCTGTTAAATGTATAACATTTTTAAATTCTTGTATACCAGTATATTAATAAAACAGGCTTGGAACGAAAAATTTTCTTAAGAATAATTAGTGTTTTCCTAGTGTTGGGATGCTGATTTCGGGAATAATAATTAAAATAAATCATCATGAACAGTTTTATCACAAATCGCATGTCCAATATGTACGAACTTATTAACATATGTAGCGATTTTAAAAAATAATTTACTCTAAATCACACTTCTATCATGAGAAACAATAAACTATTATTCATTCAAGATATTCTTCCAAACTGGTAAACTGTCTGTAAACACAACAGTAAAGGCAAAAAAAAAACAAGCTGAAATCGGAACACTAGGTTGTTGGAGCATCTCAGTCCTCAAACTGATCATTCTCTTTCTTGTTATTTTTTCCTATTCCCAAATCAATGTTCCACCTAGATTAGTTCAGTATACTTGTATATTACTTTTACTTTGTCGTGCGGTTTAGAGAAATGGCTTACAGAAGATGTGTCACGAGTAATTAATTAATTTTTTTCTCAATATTTGTGTTAATTAAAAATAATGGAAAAAACAAAGAAGGAAGATTTCAGATTGTGAAAGAACAAAGGAAGATTTCATATTATGTGGGAAAAGTGTATTTTGCTTATTTTGGCATGAAAATACAGGATAAAGACAGATCCTGGGTTTCATACGAAGTTTCTTCCGTCTGTGTAGAAGAGTTAATAAAGCAGTTTTTGCTAAAAAACAACTTTCTTGGTTCGATATACCAATAATTTGGAGAAATTCTAAAAATTATACTTATTGCTACCTCTGTATATGCAAATTGTATATGCATTTCTATGTATATATAATGATATTTCGTTACATGATAAGTAGAGCAAACATCTTGAATAGGAAGGCAGTCGTTGATCCAATCAATACTTTATTTCAGTTTCTATTTATCCATTTTGAAGATTATATGAATTAAATGAATTAAAATCTTTAAAAAGTAAATTCCACTCCATGGCCGTGAATAAAACTTAAGCGCAAAATGTAATTACATGGCGCGTTTTGACGGAAAGTAATTACATGGTGAAAAGGTACGTTACAACATCGCGGCGACTTTTTATACTAGTTTCTAAAAGGGTAAACTCTTGCTCGCCAGAGCTGGTTGAATCCTGACTTCTTCCAGTTACAGAGGAAGTTATTTTTATAATAGAGCTTAAGTCGAAATATTGAGTGTAATTTAAATTCGTTTTTAATTTAAAAAATATATGTGGCGTTTAAAAGGCTTTATTTTAAAGATGGGAAAATATTAGAAATCATTACAGTTTCCCCCTCCGCAAGACTCGCACGACAAAAGGGCCTAAGTTGGAAAATTTAAATTTTTTTTCTTCAAAATTTTGGCAGATCTCAGTGATTAATGGTCATGGTTTAGATTATATCAATAATAAACATAACAAAATCTATCGAAAGAATTTCAAATGCAATATTCCAACAGCAATATAAAGACAAAAATAAATTCGTATAAAAATTCTTTGTATAAGTTCTTGCAATAAATTAAAGGTATAAAATACATTTTGAATGTAAGTAAATGAACATGTGCAGTTGAATCTAAAATTTAAAATATTTGAAAAACATTTTTGTAAAGAAAAATTTGAATGTTGGCAAGTATCATGAGAGTAGGGCAATTTAAAAATGACTAAAATTTATTTTTGATATAGTGAAAAATTTTCTTTTTAGGAAGAAAGATACTATAGGAAATTATCTCCTCTCAAAAATGAGCATTTATGATTTTGATTTACAAATCTGTGCTAATCCACATCACACAATCTCCTGAGAAAATTAGTTTTGTTTTTTTAACAACATTACGACACTCTCAATCTGTTATAGCAGTCTGAAGGACATAAACAGATCTCCAGTGGCCCCAGAATGGAGAGAGTTGGTGTAAATTTTTTTCTTGTTCATTAAGTTTTTCTTCTCAGTAGAATTAAACGTTTTTGTTTACTTTTCTTTTAAGTCATGTAATATAAAGTATTTGCCATTTTCCAACGACACATTAGATCTAATTTTACGCATAATTAAGTTATGAATCAAATAAAATATATGGGAATGTTAAAACGTTCTGCATTTTAAACATTCTCATTTATAAACATTGAATGCCATTTTTTTAATAATAAGCATTTCCTTTTAAAACTTAAAATTTGCTTAGTAATATTTTAGATTTTTAATATTATTATTTGCTATTGTTAATAAAACCTCTAATACCTAAAAATTTATTATTGGATAGATATCAGCAAAATAAATTTCGAAACAAAAACAAGAATAACATCACTTTTTAAATTAATGACAAAAATTATTATATCAAATGAAACATGTGATTAAAAACATAACACCAATTTATTAAAATTACTATTTCTTTATAAAACATCTTATATTCAGCATGAAATACCTTAAAATTCAAAATTTATAATTTGCACTGCAAAATTAATTTCAAATTCAAACTACTTTAAATATTTTGAAATGTGATTTCAAATCGATTTATGATCAATTGCAAAATATAATTCAATACTTATTTCTTCATAACTTGCAAAAATTATTATCATAACTGAAAATCAAAATAAATTATTAAAAACATAAAAACAAGAAATGAATTTTGAAATACAAAATTTAAAATCAATTAATAATCATAAGCAAGTAATGTCATTAATGATTGAAAGTTCCATAATAGGAGGATGAGTTCATAGGCACTGACTTTCCATGCTTCCTATCGAATGGTGCTGGAATCGTTTATATCCCCGTTACCAGCGTTTATAAGAGCATTTTCAGCTCTGAGAGTTACTCGCTATTTCTCCTTATGTTACACATTTTTGTCATAATATTTAGTTATACATAAAAGTAAGATTAAGTTTTATGTTATATTGAGATATATGATACAATAACAAGTAAAATAACATGCCTTATAATGGAGTTACAACTTTTATCGGGATAGCCAGATTAAATCATTTTTGAGTAAATTTATGCATTCTAATGATAATAATAGGTTTTTATTAACATAACATTTTTTAACAACATTTCAGATAATATTTTAAAATTTTATGACATTTTCAGATGACATTTCTTTTGAGATATTGGTTCGCAATTCAATTGATATTTTACAGTTTTGAATTTTTTTCCCAGTTATTTCTTATATAAGTCTGTCTGAAAAATGTGATTAGCGCAAACAGATACACATTTGGGAAGTCTTTATTAAACTTGTGAGTGTGAATATATCTGTATCACAGTCAATGTCGAATTCAGGATTTCGTTCTGGGAGGGGCTGAGTTCATAAAAATTTTGAACCGAGGAAAATTCATGACTTATAGTGATTTAAAACACTTTAAATTTACTCACTTGACAATAAGAATCACAAATAACACTACAATACTTTTGATAATTTAATAAAATCACAATGAAATAACAAGTCAAAAAATGTTTTCGACCGCGTCAAAGCTACAAGTACGTGTGGAATGACTACAAAACTGGGAAAATTTCCAGCTTGTCAAGCCAAGAAGCAATGTTTCCAGAGTTTTGTTTTTTAAGAAAGAGATTAAGAACAAACAGGTGTAGTGATTTGAAAAATATCAAGATTTATTGTTTATTTCTTAGAGGGGTTGCAGATCCTCTTCACCTCAAATTTCCTCACGGTCATTACTATCATTTTGTGTTCTTATCTAGACTAATTTGAAGTCCTATTTAAGAGTGATTGTTATCATTCATATTATTTTGTGCTTTAACATACATGTATTTTTGAAGATTCTACTTGAAAAATTCGTAGTTTGAAAAAATTACTCCTGATTAAATCGTCAGCTTATTAGCCGGTCTCTTGCTCAAGATAGTAACACAACTGTGCTTTAAATAAACAAGCTTTATTCTGAATAATTAAATTACTCATCGCTTACTGAAAGCACTTTAAAGGAATTATGTAAAAGTAAAGATATTTTCATCAACTGTAGTGAAAACACAATTAACAATTACACGTCGGTAAGTCGAACCTTAGGTATCCAGAATTTCGGATAATCCGAGCATCTTTTTCTAATTTTTTGAAAAACTTTTAATAAAAAGTGAAGGAATAATAAAAGTTACGATTCAGAAAAACAGCTAATATTTAATTCTAACTGAAAAGAAAGAAATGAATTCGTATTAAAGAATGAAGAAAGGTCTTTAATTAGAAAAAACGAAATCGGATATTCTCTTTTGACGGAAAAAACTAAACCAGCTGAAGAAGTGAAATTTCGCCAGTACCGCATAAATATCACGTCGTAGCGCCAGTTTATGTCCAATAGCAGCATCTGCGTATTATACAATATCTGTCGAGACGTCTTATTCTTCTCTTTCTTCGAGATTATCGTGATCTTGTCCATGAAAATAAAGTCATGTAAAATCAGTGTTACTGTACTTCAACAAGAATTTATTCACTCTCGCAACATATATTTCAACATCGATAGGGACACGCATACAAGATCAGTGGAAGCGAACACCGACCGAATTTGCACTGACTTATGTTTCTCTGCAATAGCAAGGTCCAGTGATTAAGCACACTGGGTTCAACCACTACTATAACCCAAGGCACCGCCGGTGTTTTAGACTACATATGTAATTACCGGCCAGATTATATAAATTCAGGCCTTCAATAAAATAGTTCAGTGTGTTTTCTAGAATGATGTTTACTTTCAAAATAAAAACTTTTAAAGAAATTTATTCTTCAAAAGTAGTGGTAATTTATTTTAATCCTGCCTATATATATAATTAGCGTGCAGTGAAATACCTTTTCAAGAGCAGATAAATTGTGATTTACGGAATATCTTTGAAGCAGCATGTATCGCCATTCGAAAGTGGATATTCACAAAACTTTAGTTATACTTTACTTCATTTATTCTCCACTAAACCGTGTACTTACATGCTAGTCTCAGAAGTTCCCTTAGAAGACATTAACGACGTCATCTGGTGGCAAAGCTCCTAATTTTATATTATATGACTAGATTTCAATTTATATTTATTTATTAATATAATAATATTAAGATACACAGTCGAGAAAAAACCACCCATCTAGGATTATTCTGCCAACGTTAATGCTATATTTAATTTTTAAAAGTTATTTAAGGGCATTAAAGACGTCTAGTCTAGTGAAGTATTTTTCTGTCTAAAATTTCATTAGAGGTTATCTACATATGTTATTATGCAATATTTTTAAAATTTACATTGGCAAACCCCCTTTTTAATTCCGTTAACAAAATCCTTCTGAAAAAATCATCCTGCATATGAATTTTGGTTAGTATAGACAACATGGCATATTTGGCATTTTGTGTTTCCGACGTATGGAGATAGTTTAACTCTCTGGTATTTTCTGGACGTCGCTTCGGTAGAAATATTTTATTTAATGTGACATTTTAAAAGCATCTTTAAAGTTAAGTTAAACAACTTAGTAAACTGCAGGTTTAACACGTTGTGATATATTAGTAATTAATAGATGACAAAAGATTATTACTCTGAAATATTCTAGAAAGAATTCAAATATATACTGCTCATTAGAATCGTAAACTTTTGTCTCAGCTGCACTTGAATTGCTAGTATGTTCAAATCATTAAAATTTAAAGGAAGATAAAATTGTTATTGTTTTAACGAAATGCTAATATTAATGTTAAGATTAATGCGTTGCTGACAAAATTTATTACAATTTTCCCTTCTTACACTTTATTTCTGCGTTTCTTTGTCAGTGCATAGTAGTTCTTTCACCATTGCTTAATATTCGTTTATTTGAATCGCTATTAATGAAACTCTACACCTTTTTACTTTAGAGGAATATAAATAAAGACACATAACATTTTATAACCTGTTAAATGCATAACATTTCTCATTCTGGATCTGCTGGCAAATTTGTATTAAATGCAAACCCTTGTAAATACGTTGGATCTCGTAATAAGAAGTCACAGATGCAGGGTATTTCCTGACTATCCACGCCAAACGCCAGTTAAAAAAGTTTTTTTTATATATGTAAATAAATAAAAAAAGTAAAAAAAAATCTTCGATGTTGTCTTTCCAAAATAGTGGCGTAAACTTGTCGAAGATTTATTTCTTCATAACTCTGAATGCTAATCCCCATTTAATCTATAATAGTATAGTATCTCTCTAAGCGATAGACCGCGCGTTTCGAAAAATAATTATAAATGAAAAAAGGAATCTAAGATCAGTTCTCCGTCGGAGTCTATAAAATTTAAAAAAATATTTTGAAGGCGAAATCTTTACTTGATATATTATTTTCATCAGTATTCACAAAATTACTATTGAATGCCAACTTTTTTCAACATTATTGACGAAATCACAATTTAATGTCTCGCTGTTAGCAAAATTATTCAAATGTTTTAATGGTGATAACTTCGGCATTAAATCGTCAAACAGTTTAATCATTAAAACCATAAAATTTTGAAATGGAATCCAAAACTAAAAATCCTTAAACATGCATCGTTTTATATGACTTCACGGAACATTCATACCAAATGATAAGGACATTAAAAATTGCATTTGGCCGTGGCAAACAAATTTACGAACAAACAAACAAAATGCCGAAAAGTCGAATTAAAGTAGGAACTGGCTTCCCTTCGTCAATTATTCAGTAATTTTTCATTGAATTAATTAGGTTTAATTTTACGTATAAAAGCGACCCATTTATTATATATTTTAATATAGCCTTCTGCATCGATTACTGTTAAAATTTTAAAGTGTTATTATACCAGACTTTTTAATAATCGAATATGGTAAAATGTTCCACGCACGCAAAAATCTTGTAAAATCAAAATTATAAACGCTGAAAATGTAGAATACTTCATACCAATGCAACAAAAATAACTCTACGTAAATAATTATATTTTTTATCAAGATAATAATAAAAATTCAATTTTTTTATCTAACTCTGGAAACTAAACATTTTATTTGCTTTTCATTTTGAAACAACTACAGCTAATAGGATGAAAACTGGTATTCAAGCATAACTTCTGATGTAATTCTGAAATTTATGGACAAGAATATGCGTAGCTATTCGAAATTTCAAACTTAGAGTGTAATTATAAACATGTAGACGACCAATTATGTAATATTTATACATAGAATATGTTACTATTAGAATTACTTTATGTGTTATAAATTTCTGAAGAACTGAAATTTCTACCAAGAAAAAATTATATTGTCCTGCCAAACTTCTAATTGCGTTAGAGGCTTTATATTATTTTCAATTTCGCTTGAATAATTTTGCTCACAAAACGTTCAAATTTTAATAATGCATTTACGTATTTACATAAACTTTAATGTATGAGTGTAAGTAATCAAAGGAAAGAGAATTTTCATTGTTTTAAGTATATCGTTTTACGGCTAAAATACATCATTTATTGTAACTTCAAAACTACTGTTACGAATAAGCTGAAATTTTGCTTTGGCATATAAATTAGCATTCTGCATCGATCTCTGACGAAAATTTTTTTAGAGTTATAAAAAAATTTCTAAACATCAAATTTGGTCAAATATTCCACTCATTCAAAATTATCGTGAAATCAAAATTATAAAATCAGACTATTTCAGCAAATAAATTTTAGACTAATAACTATATTATTTCTCTATATATCAATAATAATTTTGAATTTTTATGTAACATTAGAAAGTAAAAAAAATATTTTCTTTTTTTAAATTTTAAAACAAATAGAGCTAGAATTATGACATTTGGTTTCCAAGCATAAATTTTGACATATTTTTGGAATTTCTTGACAACAATAAGTGTTGCAATAGGAAATTTCAAACTTAGTGCAATTATAAATATGTGAACGACCGTTTATGAAAATTAGAAGACGTTATTTAAAGAAAAATGGTACTCTTTCTTTTAATGTACGATGAAAGACGGCAGAGTAACGCTGGGTGGATATTTTTTCCCGCGGCTTTACAAGAGAATGCGAAACATTTATTTTAAACTCCTTTTCTCAATTTTGCATAAATTTAAAGCATTGAAATCAATCTTTCGTTTAATCAAGCCAGCTATATTGTGCAATATTCTTGATATAATTTGAACATATTAGAAACTCTTAGATTAATGAAAGTCTTCAAAAAATTATAATTTATAATATGCCAAGTTTTATCACTAATCTATTAATCATAAGTCATATTTGTCATTGCTATTGTTTCGAAGTAATTTACTTTCGGACCGAAAGAAGAAATGTTCTGTTTCAACACGACTGTTTGGCATCTTGTCTGTCTGTCACTAAATTTGCTTGTTACTGAGTCACAACCAAACGCGTTGTTCGATTTTCTTCGAATCGGCATGATTCTCCATTTAAGACACTAAAAACAACGTATTTGTAAGGATTAAAATTTTTTAATTCAGTTTCAAGTTGGTGGCCGTTTTAACTATATTAGTGCTTGGCAAGTTTTGCACCTTTAAAATTTTTGAATCAGTTTGGTAAACGAGAGACATTTAATTTCAGTTTTGTTAATATGAATAAAAAGAGACACTTAATTATAATTTTGTGAATATTTTTAAAGCAGAGACTGTAAATAAATCGTAACAAAAGAAATGGCCAAACAGGTTAACCTGGATTTTAGGGTGCGTACTTACTTTTTTCCCTTAAGCTCGCAAATTGTTTTCCGCTAAGAAAGAGAAATTGCCAGAATATTTGTTTTGGATGCGAGTTGAAATAATTTTCGGTGTCGTTTGCGCATGCGCCGACAGTGATTTTTTTTTACCGGCGCATGCCCGTAATTTCGCCTCTTTTCCATTGGTCCACTGTCTGCTCTTTTCGATTTGATTTGTCGGAGCACGAATTTGAATAATTCTTCGTTTGGAATCCACCAAGGAATGTCTTTACTTGAAACAATGGTTCCCTTGCTACGTTTCATCGTCTTCAGACATCGTATTTTTCCTGTGATCGTGCTTTACTTGTGTGTTCCGTTTCTCAATGATAAAGTGAAGCTACGAGAGGCCTGCTTTGCTAAAATGGAAGCAGATGATGTTTTTTTAAGTTAAATAATTGCCCGTGCACACTTGCAATGCCGAAGACATTGCGTGCACACTCTTTCGTTTTGCGATGACTTAGACATAGAATGCGCAGGAGACCTATAAAAATTCACTGAGCATCCTAAACAGTGTTTGGCGACGGCAAATAAAATTGCGCCTAAGAAAACTGGTGACAAAAAAGCACGCGCCCTAAACTCTATTTTCACCTCTACACCCTTGTAGACTGCGATAAAAATATTAGAGTTTTTTTTAAAGCGATGTTTTTAGTCTTCGGAACTATTGGTTCTGTTTATTCTCTACATATTTTGAGTTTGTTGGTTTGGGCTTTGGTCATTAGGAATTGTATGGCTATATATTATAATTGCTAACATTAAAAAAGGTGACACAAAAATAACTTTTGAAAAAAATAGTTGCAAATCAAAATCACCAATAAAAAATTTCTTTTTCTTGTGAGAAAAGTAGTTTTGAAAAAAATTACGTTTCAGTATGAATTCTATAGCGAAACTCTTGTAATTTTTTAAACAAAAAATAATGAAATCTACGAGTAATATCAGAAAGAAAGCTGAAATTTAAGTTTAATATTCAGTTTTAAATGTAAAGATTGTGAAAGCATTCTAACATGTGATCATTTTTAAATAACAATTGTATAGAAATAGCAGTTCAGAAAAGATTCGCTATTTTCATAAATTGCTTTCTTAATTAAACGTCAGGTTATTCTTATCAATTGATGAAAATGATTGGAGTATTTTTCTGATATATTTTAACAGCCAGTACTTTCGATGTTAGTCGGTTCTGAAAATTTAATGCTCAGCACCAGACGATGCTATGCATAACCTTGACGAGCATAGTGATAATTACTGTAAATTTATAGAAAGTGAGGTATATAGTTATATTAAGTAAATTTTAGGTGCCTTTCAGTTTCATTTTCTGTTTTCTAATTTCTAACAAACTTTAATGCAGCAGAAACTATACACATAGTTGTGTTGTTATTGTTGGGCTTTCCACGCTATAAACAAACTGGATACCTCGGATAAAGGGATGTAAACATATGGTTGTCATATTAATAATCTCACATGATAAAATACCTTTAAAGTAAATTTAGCCATTTGTTTCGTCAAAAGAATATTTAAAAAAAACTATTGCGAAACCTCTTCAATTCTCTTTTTACTTGAAAAATAAACAAAATTAGTTTACATTACTTTACTACCAACAAGATCGTATCAAATATGCACGTATGGCTCCGTCTATTTGCAGTCAGGATTTTGCACTGCTGATCATCAAAATTGTTTTGCGTGCATCACTACCAGTGGTTGGCACTTCTGCTCAGTCTCAACTGCTGCTTAATCCAGAGTATGTAATCACATCGGAAACACCAAGATGCACTGCTGATAGATGGAGCTACATTACTAAATAGCATATCAGAGAAATAAATATTGTGGATTTTAGCATTTTTAAATTCTAAATGGTATTTTTAAGATTTTCGAGATTCTCTCAGTAATAGTAGTAAGCTACGTACATTCTCGCAAAATTCCAGATTCCAAGAATTTGCCATGGCAATTCTGTTAAAATTTTGTTAACGTCACACATAAACAAGATTTTCTTAGAGAATAGGAAATCTTCAGATTTCAATAATTTGCAATGTCAATTCTGGTACAATTTTGTTAATTTCTTCACTTTGGACAACAACAGTTATTCTTATATCGTGAATTCCAGGCGCCTCAGTCATACATAAACAGGATTTTCTAAGATAATAGGAATTCTTCCCTGATGTGCTTAAAATATCACAACCCAGAAGATTTCGGATTCCTCTGGTGTAGTTACATGTTAAAGGTCTGTTGGAATAACTTTTCCTTGAAAGCTTATATTTGTTTGTGAATACGTCCTTCCGCCAGTGTATAGTCAACAGTTCTGTTATGAAAGATGAGACTATTCTTTTTGTGAAGTTAGCATAGTCCAGCGACCGAATGTGAAGTACAACTGTCAGCAAACACTTTTGATTGTGTGTTACAGATAGAAATTTCAATGATACTAGTAGGGTTGTTTCCATTCAAGCACTGTAAAAGTTTGCATGTTTGAGAATTTACGACGGAGAATATGAGGCATTACGACTAAATGACTTCAAGAGTTTTATAGTCGTAGCAAGTCACAGGTTTTATGTATCAATTGAGTCGGTGAATGTTTCTTCTATGGGTTCCATCATCATAAATTGAGT
>BGPR01023293.1:0-24379 GCA_013235015.1 Araneus ventricosus | reverse complement strand
ATTATGATCCTGTCTGTTGCGAACGTAGCCGAATGTTTATTTTTAAAAGCTCCGATGACTGAAAATAAAAAGATAAGCATCCAAACCACACAAGATATTTAATTCCATCATCGTTGTGATTTACATTTGCAAAAAAGAATAAAACTTTTTATACAAGAAGGAATTAACGAAAAGTATTCGACGTGTCTTATTTCAGTTTTTTTAAACTGTCTGAAAAGGAAATTATTTTAACATTCTGAAAATCTTCTTACTTAAATATTTCATTTTTTAATAAATGCAGCTTATACTATATTTTTAATATTCTTGACTCTACAACTGCATTCTGTCTGCTAATAGAAAAATTTATGAAATTATAACAGAAATATCTCGATTTTAGTTTTGTATACTTCAATTACTAAGGCTTTTAACTTATTGCTGATATTACTTTTATAAATAGAAAACTGTTAAATATATTCTTAAATATCTTGCTCAATAATCGTATTGTGAGTTTGATAAAGCCATGGGGTTTAATTTAATTAATAAATTACATCTTTTTTCGCTATATGTAAGAATACGTCTTCTGCGTCCCAGTGAAATGTAGTGTATGTGTTCTTCACGAAGCTGAATGTTTGATTTACGGGAAACATGTTTTTTGAGGATAGGTTTTTCTCCTTCCTAATTAAGGAATTAAAAACTGAAAACAATTTATCAACTCAATGCTATAAACAACTTTCTAAAATAATGCATTTTCAACCCATATTCTGAACAAAAGCTTTATATTCCTTATTCCATTATAAAACTTATGAAATGGTGACTCTCCATCTTAACGTTAAACATATTAAATTCGCAGTTCCAAATTAACTTTGTAATCCATTCTGAAATTTGCAGGAGAAAAAGGATGTGACCTCACAGCCAGATTAAAATGAGTTTATAGAAGATACTAGCTGATATGTGAAATTGTGTTTTTGACGAAATCGGATTTAACTTCATCTTTTGATTCATGACATAATAAATGAACATTTATTTTTGAAGCATTTCGTTCGGATAAAGAACTTGTCTACACCATAACTTGGAAACTTTTGATGATATTTTTTCCACAAAATTTATTCACGAATCTTTTTCACAAACTGGAAGCGCAAAACCTTTTAGTAGGAATCTTCGAATGTGTGACATAGATCTTTTAAGCACAATTTATAGGAGTAACTACAGTGTGTGGCACAAAGGACTCCTTCATTTTAAAATTAAATAGTTCCTCAATGGAGGCATACAGAAAAATGAAAACAATGGTATATTTATTCTGAAAGCTGTCATTCGCATAGATAGAAATTTCAGAATTCATTACAAATGTCACATGAAGGTGGCGCAGTACATTGTATCGTAGTGCAGAATCTGAAATAAGGCTATAAATTAACCATTTTAGGGAATCACATTCGAATCAATTAAAAATATGTACCATTCGCAGCAAAGAAATGGCGTATACCAAGAATAAAGTTTTCAGTCACCGTCAGTAGTGTGTCAAAGGAAATGGAGGCATTGAATTTTTACTAAATTTGAATTCTCCAGAATAGAGTCAGTGCTGGTTACTGCAACAGGCATGTATTGGCTTCCATACTCATACTGTCTCACATATTGTTTCTATTTATTGTGAGGCATTTTGAAAGACACTGTTTTCCAGAAGAATCCATGAACGATGAAAAACTTGAAGCTTTGATCTGTGAGACAACTGAATGTCCGTATCAAGTTTCTGCTGCTTTCAAAATAATTATAGCATTGGTTTCATTCGTCTATTGGTTCCCGCTGCAAATTTATTTCATTTTATATAAAAAACAGGGAGTACTTTTTTGGGGCACCCTGTATATTACAATTAGCTAAACGTAGAAACTGATATTATTTTAAACTATATTTTTCTTATCTTCTATGCTTATTATCATTAACAAGACTTATAAAATCTTCTAAATAAAGCTTTTGAAATAAAGCAAAGCATATATCTTTCTAATTTACATTGAAGAGCCAAAAAAACTGGTAGAGGTGTTCATATGCAATAACGGAGATATTTTCACCAATAATCGTAGCCCGATGCGGTCGGTAACGCCTATATAAGACAACAGATGTCTGACAAATTCTATTAGATCGGTTCCTGCTGCTGCAATGGCGCGTTTTCAAGATTTAAGTGACTTTGAACGTGTCGTTATAGTCGGCGCAAGAGAGATAGGACATAGCATCTCCGAAGTAGCGATGAAATCTGGATTTTCGCGTACGAACATTTCACGAGTGTACCGTGAATATCGGGTATCCGGGAAAACATCAAATTTCCGCCATTGGTGGGGCCGGAAAAAATAGCTTGAAAAAACTGGACCATTGACGTCAGACGCGAATCCTCAAACGAGACAGACGTACAATACTTCCTCAAATTGCCGCGGGTTTCGATGACGGGGCATCTACAAGTGTCAGCGTGCGAACTGTTCAACGGACCGTCATTAATATGGGCTCTCAGAGGCGAAGGCCCACTCGTGTACCGTTGTTAACTGCACTAAACAAAGCTTTACTCCTCTTCTGGGCCCCATAACACTTCCATTGGACTGTTGATGACTCTGGAAACACGTTACCTGGTCTGACGAGTCTCGATTCCAATTGTATCGGACGGATGCACGTGTACGAGTATGGAGACGACATCATTAATCCATAGTCTTTGTTTGACAACAGGAGACTATTCAATCATTTGGGGCCTCTGTGATGGTATGAGACATGCGCAGTTGGTGTGATATGATAGCCCTGATACGTCTAGAGACGACTCTGACAGGTGACAGGTACTTAAGCATCCTGTCCGATCACCTACACTCATTCATGTCCATTGTGCATTCCGACGGATTGGGACAATTCCAGCAGGACAATGCGACACCTCATGCGTCGAGAGTTGCTACCAGTGGCTCCAGGAACAATCTTCCGTTTTCTATTGGCCACCTAAATCTCCAGAGATGAAGATATCCGGGATGCCTTGCTACATGTTGTTGAGAAGAGATTTCCACCTCCTCGCACTCCTATGGATTTGTTGACTGCCCTGCAGGATTCATGGTGTGAATTTCCTCCAGAATACCTTCAGACATCAGTCGAGTCCATGCCACGTCGTTTTGCGTCACTTCTGCGTGCTCGTGGGGCCCGACACGATATTAAGAAGGTGCACCAGTTTTTTTGGCTCTTCAGTGTATATGTCGAATAAACAGTCCTGATTCATTAATAATCATTGTAATTATAAATTACCTTTTTATACGAAACAAAGCTCCGGTTATACGTCGTTTTCCCCCGTTATAAAATAAATAAAAAAGAAAACTTCCTTTCTAGCATGTGAACAGTGGTAAAGATATCATGGATTCGAAATTATTCTCCATTTATGAAATAATAGAAAACATATTGGTGCAGATTTAAACGATGGCGAAGAAGTTATTCTATATTCCATTAAAGATGCAATGAACTACAATGAAAAAGTTCTTGTTAAAATAAAAGTGAAAAAACATTCAATGAACATAATTCGATTTATAATTTTGTACTTATTACTCACAGACAATCAACACGTCAAAAGATGGTCAAAGACTTTTTTTCAATTAAGCGCCTGCCTGCATGCACATAAATTGTATACGATATGAAATAATTAGTAATCAAGATATTCAATAAAGGAATTATTTTTCTCACTTCCATTATAATTATTTAATTTCAAAATTAAATTATTGATTTCCATTCTATGTAGTATTGTACTAATTATAGCTTTAAAATTAATACTTTTAAAATAATTTGCATTAGTGGCATTGAAGTTGTAATAATCAAAGTTGTTTATTAAAATTTCAAAATTATACGTCGTTTCATTTATACGTCGTATTAGTGTCTTGAAAGATGTATAAACCGTCGTTTACTGTATTTAAACTGTCTGAGCTCTTATTTTATAGCCTATTCTATAAATTTCTTTCTGTATTTTAACTGTTCATTCTTTAAGTTACATTATTTACCACAATTTAAAAATAGATTTCTAACAAAAAGAATTGATTAATCTAGAAGACACATAATATTTATATACACTGCTAAAAAAGTGAAGAGTCATTCATTTTTTAGAAAAAATTAGATGCTCCAATAATCTCTCTTCAGGAAAATTGAAACGGATGCTTCCACATAGTCATATTTACTTATTACTCGAGAAAATTAAGATTATAAAGTTATTTTATTCAGATTAATAATTAAAAGGTTGCCTTATATACTTACAAAGATTTCAAAAAATTCAATATTTGGATAAAAAATTAAACGAATCGTTTTTCTTGGAATTCCATGAGAATAGGGCGTGTGGTCTCCTCGAACGGTTGAAATGAATGATTATCACCACAGAATGTTACATTTAAGATGGTTGCCCAGAATTCACCGAAAGAATGCCTATATTAAAGATGGTCATTCACGAGAAAGCTAAGCTATGCCATTTGTACTAAGAACGGTTTTTTTCCACCCATTGTAGTCGAAAAATTAGGTAAAGCATTAACAGGTGTTCAAAGTTTGTTTTTCGACAATGTTCAAAGTCGCAGAAATCTATCCATCCACTCTCCTCTTTCACCACAAGGGAGATTACGAGTTTTATTTTTACCCTCGACACGAGGTTCCAATGTAGGCAGATCATTTGTTTTACCGCTACCCTCGCATCCAGGTCCTCAAAAATCAAACCGACCGTTCCACTCAGACTTCAAACTATTCTGAATTCCGACCCTTTCCTTCCGCTAAACTAATTTCCGTCCATTTTTCGTCCTGTCGATCGGTTATTCTTTTCCGTGTTCCAAAAATTCCAGTACGAAAGAGCGCTGCATGGCCAGCTTAAGAGAGTCATAGCGAAATGGAATTTTTTTTCCCCAAACCATTTTCACGTCCTTTCAATTGGACAGCCCATCTACGAACTCGGTAGAGATTTTCACCCTCCTTAGAACATGGATAGCGATGGAGAAAGCACCGTTTGTCTCTAAGCTGTTATTGGCTGTTATTACTCATGCGTTAAATCGCCATAAAAAGATTGGATGATAAAGTAGGCAGTGAAAGAATAAATGAAGATTTATTTTTCCTTGCAATTTAGTCAAACAGTATTAAATGTGAGGCTAATATATGTTGTTACAGAGTTCTGAATATTACATGATTTAATCATGCCTGTATTTCAGCATAGATGTTAAAAGCTGACTTGAAATATTTGTTAGCATGGCAAAAATTCTCTTTCCCCTGTGTCGAATGTGAACAATATATGTGAACATATGTTGTTCAACATATGTGCCAACATATGAAACAATCAATTTGAATTATCTAATATTCTTTTCTACAATTTGACTAATTAATTGTTTACAAATTCTTCGTAAAAAAAATGAATATTCAAAATTGAAGTAGAGAAGTTCAAAATGCCGGCATGCTGTATTTTTAAAATATTTGACATAGAAGCCATATATGCAAGACTTTTTAATTAATTTCTTTAAAAAAGTTATGTCTGCTAAGCATGAAATTTTAAGATTGCATTGTGTTTAATGTAAAATAAGCGATTAAATTGAATTGTGAAATAACTTTATGTCTTTAAAATACTAATAAATATTCTTTCGAACGCTCCTTAAAATCTATGTAAATAGCTTTTAACGGAGTTAAATTTTTGTAGATTCGAACAAAAATTTCATTGCTCGATTTTTCAGTTAAAGCTTCATATTAAATATTCACTATTGCTTCGAGGCACTGTTCTTCAGACTGATAGAAAAGTATCCATAAGCACTCTTCGAAGCTTTTCTTTTTTTCGACTAAGCTGGATTTTTCACAAAATAATTCAGATATTGATCTGAAAATAATAACAAATACTTAAACGAATTTTCAAAAAAATAAATATATAAATACTTATCCCAAATGTAATTTTAAAAAAATATACTCCTGTCCTGCCTCGACGACAGGTTATATTTTTCAATAATACCCGTAACTCTCACGTTTAAACTTTATTAATCAAATGCCATAGAATGGATTTCTAAATGATGCCAAGAGTTCACATCGGGCTCTGAACTATCCATAGTTTGACTTTTACTTTGTGATTTTCCGAAACTCCAGCTCTAATGCAGAGTGCCAATTTGAAAAGATTTTCCTTAGAGCGGAACTCCATTGATTTCCTTCATCATTGAGTTTCGGATTTAAGATAACTAACTGATTTCAAATGTTTTCATGCAATCAGCGCCTCTTGCTTTAAATAATGTTGTGTTACTGCAATTGGAATTTCTCTTAAATAACACTGGCTAATGTATTGCACTGAATATCTAACTTGGATATCAAGTGGGCTGGTGAAATTTGTCTAGGAATATACCAGGTAGGTTCTTGTTGGTGATGCCTAAACCTAGGATGTAAGAATTTTGTTTTGTATATCGTTTTTAAACAGTATAAATTTTTAAAAATTTTAGTCTAAGAGAAATTGAAACAGATTTTAAAGTCAATTTGTTATTCAAGTAATTCGGTAGGCTGGATGTTATTTAAAAGTTGTCTAGGAGATTACTGAATAAAGAAGACAAGGCGGAATGAATGCAGCTGCAGAAGATAGACATTCACTCTGTATTGAAAACTGTTCCGCTTTCTTTGAATATGGATGCAGAAGAAGCGACTGAAATAAACAGTTTAAACACCCTAATTTACGAGAGTTTATTTGTCGAAAATATCAAGGTAAACGTCATATCTCCCTAAGAAAGTAAAATTTATATGTTCAGGGTTGCTTGATGGAATATCAGATTGTACAGAAAAATTCGATAACATGTAAATAATAACCCAAAATGAATATTTAAGATATGTTCCTGCTAAAGTCATAAACATTGTCGTCATCCAGATATTTCTGAAACTCAGGATAATGTAAAAAACACTCGAATTGTTATATACGCGAGTCATGTAAATCCTGCTACTAGGAAAAAATTCTCTTTCTAACTAATTTTTTAACGACGGACAAAATCTGAAAAAATATGGAACTGAAAATTAGGAATATAATTTTTTTTCAATTATCAAGTTCGTCTTAAACATAAAAAAAGTAATAATATCTCTGCGCGTATATTAGCTTGACTGATTCCTGTTAATAAGAACATGAAATAACATGGTATTGAAAACAGTTCCCTGGAATACAGAATGTAGATAACCTTCTACCTGTTATACAGTATCGTTCTAACACATTCCAATTTTCTCTCAAAAAATTATTATATTCTCTCGTAATTCGTAATCCAAATTCATTAGTAATCCATAATTTGCAAATTTTATGTTTTTTTATTGGGAAATGAAAAATTAATAAGTGAAAGATTATATATATCCACTTAACGACATTTTCAGATATTATTACATGTACGATTTTAAACAAATTCCTGTACAGAAATGAAGTAGCGTGTTATATCTTGAAATGTGTTTTTAGTGACAATTCTTTTTGTAGCCATACATAAAACTAGATTCTTTCAAATTTAGTCGTGGTTCCACGCATGTGTTTTAAGAATCTAACTTGAATTTAAAATGGCATAATCGCTTTTATTGTCTTATCAACTTGTGAAACGGAGTGCATTGCAAACAACGCAATCCTGACAGACGCTTTATGTTTCAAAGTATTTTAATCCTTTAAGTGGTTAGCTATTTCAATCTGCTTGCTTAAAAGTCTTAGAAATGTGTTTTTAAAATTAATGATTGAATCTTAATTAAGTGAAATGATGGCTCTGAAATCATAAGAATATTTTATTCATGGTTCTTTAAGAAATTACACATATAAACATGAATTGTTTATTCTGAACTCAGTATGAAAATCAGAAAAATGCGTGCAAAAGGCTTAGAGATTTAAACCTCTGCTGAAAAAGAGAAGATATGCCTAAGCGTCAAAATGTAACAAAATTAGAAAAAATATTGCTAAATCGGATGTGTTCAGGATGCATAAAAGGAGTTAGGGACTCGTAGGTAGATGAGTTTCTCTCCACAGACTTTAGAAACTTGCTTTAAAGCTATTTTACAAGGTAACGGTGTTCTTTAAGAGGCACCTTTTCAAGCGTGCAGTTTGTGACTGAATAAAGCAAATTCATTTAAGGAAATACTCTTAGTCCAGTCAACGAAGATCCAAAATGGGAATGAAAAAAATATAAATTCATACAGTTTTGAAAATTGGTACACGTGTTTGTTAGGGACTTGTGGTGAACATACTAAAAGTCCCCGACCATGGGGGGGGGGGGGCGGCGCCATCTTGGATTCCATCCCATCTTTTTTAGTTTTTCCTAAATATCTAGAAAACGGTTAATTTTTTAAATTACAAATCATAGAACAAATTAAAAATTGTAAAATTCCCTACAAATGCATACTTTTAATTTTCTACAAGTTTTAATAGTCTTGGAGATAATGGGTTTCAAATGGTGCATCTTGGATTTCCTCCCCCCTTTTCAGATTTTCTTGTATATCTAGAAAACTATTCAATATTGATATTACATGTGATTTAACATATTGAATTGCGTGCTTCTTCTTACAGATTGGTACTTTGGTTTTTCTTCAGGTTTTAATAGTTTTTGAGATAATTGGTCTCAAAATGAATAAATTTGTAAAAAATCTCAATTGATAGTACAATAAACGAAGGGTTTGAAGAAAAACAAAAAAATCATATAGTTTTTAAAATTAGTACCAATGTTCTTGAGGGTCTCTTGTTGAACATAGTAAAAGTCGCCGATCTGGGTTGGGGGGGCTTGCGTCACCGTCTTGGATTTCATCCATATACTTTTAGTTTCTTCTGAATAACTCGAAAGGTATTTAATTTTCAAATTATAATTGATTTAATAAATTAAAGATCGTACAATTTCCTACACATTACATATATTTTATTTTTTCTTCCAACTATAATAGTTTCCGAGATAATGGGTCTCAAAGGTTGTCGCCACGTTGGATTTCAATCCCCCTTTTTTAATTTTTTTGAATATCTCGAAACATTTTCAATTTTCAAATTACATGTCATCAGTAAATTAAAGAAAGAAGAAGAAGACTTTGCTCAAACTTTGCTATAGTTTGCAAATGTGGATTTATGGCTGGATTTACATCAACTCCCAAAGAGAATAAAACGTGTTCTTTAAATACTTTGTTGGTATTTGGCTTGAGATTAATGGGCAGAGGATTTTCTGCTGGGATGAAATTGTTATGTACTTTAAATTTGCCATATGTTTGCAAGAAAACATTCAGAATTCATGAACTCAAACTGTTGGAAGCAGTGAAGTATAGTTGTGAAGAAAATACGAAAGCTGCATCAAAAGACGTGCAAAATTTTAAAAAAACCACAACTTGTGGTGTTTCTGTTGATGGCACGTGGCAACGGAGAGACCATATGTCACTAAATGGCTGAGTCTCAGTTATTTCCATCGACACTGGGAAAATATTGGATTTGCAAGTTATGACGCAATATTGTAAAATGTGTGAAATGAACATCAAATGCGACCATGAATGTTTCAACTACAAAGGTTCATCTGGAAATATGGAATCTGTTGGAGCTTTCAGAATTTTTGAAAGATCCGTAATGAAACGAGAATTACAATACACTGAATACTACGGAGATGGTGATTCCAAGGCCTTTTTGAAAGTGAAGGATATCTATGGGGAGGACACAGTTACAAAGCTCGAATGTATAGGACATGTACAAAAAAGAGTAGGGTCACGGCTTAGTAAATTTTTAAAAAAACCAAAGGACTCGGTGGAAAAGGTAAATTAACCGATAAATTTATCGACAAACTTCAAAATTATTACGGCATTGCTATCCGCAGCAATGCTGGAAGTATCGAAAAGATGCAGTCTGCAGTAATAGCTGCTTTCTTTCACTGCTGTTCTAGCAATCGAAACCTCAAGCATGGGCAGTGTCCAGATGGGAAAGACAGTTGGTGTCGATATAAGCGAGCTTTATCCGACAAAAGACAATATTTGGAAAAATCACCAGGTCTCCCTAATTCTGTCATGAAAGTGATAAAAGCAACTTCATGTGTGACAAAAACTTGCTAAAAAATGCCTGCATGGTATGACACAGAACAATAATGAAAGTTTCAACAACGTCTTGTGGACTATTTTACCGAAAGAAACATTTGTTCAGCAGAAAACTTTGTTTTTAGGTTCATATATTGCAGTTTTATTGTTTAATTCAGGATATTTAGGACTGTTACCTATTTTCAATTACTTAAAAATACCAATTGTTCCACTGACACTAAAAAAATATATGGGAATCGACAAAGAGAGAGTTATGAAATCGAAACGTCAATCGTTACCTTCCACAAAACTCTCCCGAAAAAAGCAAAAAGCTAAAAAAAAAATCAAAATTAGTTAAAAATGAAGTTAAAGAGGGTTTGGCATATAAATATGGTGAATTTTAAGAATGCAAAGTGGGTAGAAAATGTTTTGTGCTGTATTAAAATCTTTAAATGTGTTTTCTGAGAAACTGTGTTTTTCAGTATTTGACTTTACGCTAAACATCACAACAAAAATTCTTTCTAAGATATTGAATTGAAATTTTGAGAAAATGTTTTAATCAGTTCTATCTGTGTTATGAACTAGAATCTAACCCCTATCTACATATTTATTTATTTTATTGCCTTTTTTGTAAAACGAAACGTTAGTTTTTTTTTAATGAGTTTTGGCACAAAATTTGGAATATATCAAAAACTTTTAGAAATTTTGCAAATCTTTTGGTTCATAACACAGATAAAGATGTTATTAATGTACTGTATAAATATTATTGAAATATATTTATAGGAATTTTTAGGAGAAGGTTTGCCGTAACTGTAATTTTTTACTAAAATTTTACTAAAAATTGTCAATATTTCCAAAGTCAAAAATAAATTCATAGAAATTACATTTAAATTCATAGTTTTATGTTCCATTTTAATTAAAAACATATTTCTTTAATTGAAAATTCAAATATTTAAAAAAAAGTGCTCCGAAGGTAGTCACATACCTTAAAACTTGGAATGCGATAATTGAAATTTTGTGCATAACTGCGTAAGATAACGCTTAAATAGAAACAACAGATGAGTACAGAAAAATAGATTGAACCATGAGAATCAGCTTTCAAATTTTAATAGAAATATATTGAAGAATGGCTGGATTCAAATATTAAAACTTACATTTTGAGGCATTTGAAAACTGCTTCTTCAATGAAGACCTTAGCTACTACTGGTTTTATCTTTTTTTCCACCACCATCAATTGTGCAACATTTTTTGAAGCATCTGTTCACTGAAGGGGTAGGAACCCATTTAAGCCAATGAAGATTCACCGTATATGAGGTGTATTGTAAGTTAACTCTTTGAAGCATGGTGGGTTATTTTCTGAATCACTATGAAAGATGCATCTTTTGCGCATTCTTGATGAACAGGGCGTATTATAAAAACCATATAATAGTAAAAACGCACAGATTAATTTTTAGAAAATTGAAACAAATTAATATCAATATTGATACAAAGCTATAAAGTTGTTTCCCGAACATACTAATCTTGGCGACAAATTTGGCAACCTTGGCGACATATTTGGTGACAATAGGAATTTTCTTGAAAAACGTAGAGATGTCAACCTATTTCTACTGGCGTCATGAACTTTCTGGAAATCACTTCACTTCCTTCTTAATGACGTCACTTCTCGTTGAAAAAGTATAAAAGCAAGCTTTTAAGCAAAGAGAAGCGAGTTGGATTTTGATCAGCAAGCAAGCTGGTGAGCTCATAAGAAGCCTTTGAGCGCTGTGTTGATATTTAGTGGTATTCTCTCTTGTGAGTTTTTATAAGTGCTATTTTAATACTAGTGCTAAGTTTCTTTGCTTAGAATAATTGTAAAATAAAGAGCTTTATCTTTTTAACTCTGCTTATTGGGCTACATTCACGTACACCCTCTTGACGATTTTGTCACAAGATTTTTCAACTTCTTAACACAAACACGTGTATAATATTGCATATTATTATCTTTCGTGCCCCAAAGAGTTAGTGCATAGGTAGCGGCAAAAGTTCTTCCAGTTGGTGCGGTACAGAAATTTGGAAAGAGGGGGTTAGCTTACGCGTCGTCCAAAAAGACGATTTCCGTCCCATAAGAGCCCTCTCGTTGTTACTAACTGGGACGTTAAAGTAACTAAGCTGAACTTTTGTAACAATTATTGTTTATGTAGAAATTAAGAACATATTGTTTGAACGAATAGTGAATTTTCTTCGAAGATCGTGTCAAGATGACAAAGACGCAAACCCAAACGACAAACACAATCCACGGGCATTGTGTACACATTTCCTGTTGGATCTGGCTTAGTGGCTGCTCTACAGCGGAGAGAACCTCCACGCCTGTAACGAAAAGGGTTAAAGGTTGAATGACGGAGATTTTGCATTATTGGAGACAAATTTCATAATATAAGAATTTTTATAGATGTAATTCATTCCACATCGTATTGTCGAATATTTTTAATAAAGGCACGCAAATTCGCCTTAAAATCCGATAACATCGCAATCTTCTTTGATTTTGATTGCTTCTCTCTGAATGATTATTTTCCGACCTTCCTCTCAAAGTGGAAAACAACCAAGAAAGTGAAAAAAAACTCGTCTTCTTAATAAATATAAAAAATCAGCAATCTTGCCATTAAATGATTTTTTAAACAGTTTTCTTTAAACTTTTTTCAGTAGTGAAGTAAAAAAAAATATTATAAATTTCTCAAAAATATTATAAATTACTCACTTTCTGAAATTTAAGCCTTTTATACAATTCAACGCAAAATCCAAAACAGAAATAAAATAGCGAGTTATGTCTTGCAAATGGGTTTTGAACATCCATTTTATCTATAGTCATGCTTAAGACTCGATTGATTTTAATTAGTTGCGCTTTCACATATGTGTTTGATGAAACTGAAGTTGCATTTAAATTGAAAACTTAGAGTTGCGGCCTTACAAATTTGTAAAATATAATACTTCGCAAATAACGTAATTGTGATAGAATCTTTGTGAATTCAAAATATTTTAAAAGATTTGTACTAGAAAATAAAAGACCTACGAAAATGTTAGAATATAGTTTGACAAGAATCCTTGACTAAACTCAAAAAACATTCAATTATAATAAAATATTGATCAGTTGGGATGTAAAATCTGACGAAACTCATTTTAGACTGCATTATAAAGTCTCTACATTATCAGTTGGATGTCACATTATCTGAAGGCATACTTATACACATTGCTCCAAAATATATATATAATTCGAAATATAGAAGATTTTTAGTTTTTAAAAGAATACATGGAAGAATCCATTGCAGTCTGAATAGATTTCAGATTCTTTCAGGAGCGCTGAGATGAAATTGAATGTGCACTTTTTTTGAGAGTCGACAGGATGTAAATGATAAAATTTATAAACCTCTCACCTAGAGAAAATGTCGCATCATTATACCTTACTGATTTTGTTCAATCGAACACAACATACAATGTAGTGAAGGAAAATTATACATCAAGGGGTAAATTGTGAACCTCCTGAATATCGGCGGAAGAACACATAGTAAGAACACGAATGCAGAAAAACTAATATTATTTATATACTATTTCGACAGTGTCTTTAAAAGAATAGCCAAAAATATACATAGTAAAGATTATATATAGGAAGATAAATCAGTTAGAAGTCTTTAAGGCAATGTAACAGGCTTCTGCATCAGGCTCTGGTCGCTCCATGAGCCACGCTTGTACCACAAAATGATTTCTTGATTAGGCTGAAGTTTTATATCCACGGGACCTGCAAAGTGGAAAAAATCATTAATTTCATTTTTATAGGCTTTATTAAAACAGTAAGTTTAAAGCGCGTTTTTCTTTTGGTGTTATATGATCTTAAAAAACAAAACACATTACGAAGTATTTATTAAAAGCAATCAAGGCCCTTACAAATTCTTAATTGGTCAAAAAGTTCTCATCTTAAATAAGGACTCATGATTTAATGCAAAATTCCTTCTGCAGTTATTGACGGCGCAGAAATAGATTGCCTTTCGATGCGAGTTTTTAAATATTTGTTTATGATAATAAATGAATTATAAATTTTCGCTTAATATTTCATTCTATGCATGAGCTGCCTGAAAAATTGAAGAAAAACTGGCAGTAATAGTGTGCTTTCTTGCACTTGATTAGGTTTATGCTTGTACAACTTCATTAAAATATACATAAAAGGCGTAAATGGACATCCAATGACGCTTCAACCACGAATTTATTGCTCCGGTTTACGTTAATATGGATTTGAAGGGAAAAAAGATAAAATGGTGGAAATGAGAAACTTATTTATCTAGTACATTTTACTGTCCCTGTAAAGAAATACAAAAATAACATTGGAGATATAAATATTGATTTTTAGATTAAATTACATTGACAGAAATTCTAATAAAATGAGCGAAAAGCAAATATGTGAGGAGAAAAATTGGATTTTCTTTTTCGCTTTGAACATTTCAGAAGGAGATACTTACTTTCTTCCACGATCTTCGGATGTTTGTCCGAGCTGAGAGTTTTGAGGTAGACGAACCAAAACATCCCCATCTCGGGATCGTCTTCCTTTCCATTCAAGGCCGCGACATACGGTTTGCCATCCACGACGTTGTACTCAATCCTGAAAATTTAAAGAAACATACTGTTAATATTTATGCGAAACGGTATTAGCACATTTAAGCTTTCAAATTAGGAAACAACAGCTACCAGCAACGACGCTAATTTATAGCTGATAAACATCTTATAGTAATCATGCGAATAAATATCAAAATTTATTCAAATAGTATCACTTGTACACAAGAGGAATAGTTGGAGAGAACAAACAATTTCCCCCTCACAAATCAGAACTCATTAATCGTTTTAATATTCAATGAATTCTGAGAGAAATTTTGAAGAAGAGAGTTTATGTTATGGATAAAATGCCAACTCCGTTATTTTCAAAAATGTTTCTTTAGACAGAAAGGATTGTTAGCGAAAATGATGCTTATATTCAAATATTATCATGTCGGGTGTTTCGGATTCGTTACATCTAACACAGGATGACTTATAGAATAATAAATATGATCTTTTTTTATAATTGTTGCTTTAATAACATCAATATATCTCGAATGCGTTGTGATATATATAATGGCAAGTAGAATGTAGTACCAACATCAAAACTTTGTAAAACTTAGGTGTGTTTGTGGAGAATAAGTAGGTGTTCAAGGGACTTGCCGTCTGAGGCAATACGCACTTAAGATATTATTCATGAAAATGGATTGCTGGGCTATTGTAAATTTGTAATCCATTGAATCAGTGTTAAGCATTTCTCCTGGTGTATCCCATTCTTTTACTTAATTCACTGTTAAACCGCCCCCTTTTTCAAATCCCCTTTGCATTTCCGACCCCATGTTCTATAGCAAAATTAAATTTGTTTGTGTATGCTTGATCTACCCTGTAAGTTTGGCCACGTTTTCTCATCACTCTGTTTATATACAATGTGTTCCACAGTAACACGTACAAACTTAGACTTATGGACTAGGAAAGGGAAATTGAGAAGTAGCTGTACAACTGTATCAGGAAAGGTTTCAAAGAGGAAAATTTAAAAGTGACTCTTAGAAAGTACCAATTTTTTAAAGATAGTAAAGAATTTGTTTGTCATGAAGCAATAGAAATATATGTACAGTGAAAATAGAACAGAAAAAATAAAGTTTGCCAGAATAAATGAAATTTAATGCAAAAATTGGAGTTAAGTTGATTTTCCAATAAAAGTTTTGTTCAAGTCAATCAATGCTTTCTTCTGAATCACCGCTTTCAATGTTATTCGATACCTTTGCATTTAAGGCGCGTCCTTTGTAGTTTTAGTATAAGCAAAATCTTATAGAATGGGTAGCGTGGTGGAATATAGGAATCAAATATTTTCTTTTTGTTTCTTTTATGTTTCTGTGTTCTAGATAAAATGATTTCTGAGGAGCAATAAAACAAATTGGAAGGCCTTCGTTGTGGCGTAGGCCTTCAGATATTTATCTCAATAAATGGAAAATAATGTGGCAAGCTTTCCATATAAAAGACAAAATTTGACTTTTTTGCAGTATCTTTTTTTTAAATTGAACGAGTTTACTTTACACTCTCCATTATTTTTTTCTATTGGAAATAGTCTACCAATCATTTAGATGAAAACTCCTCCCGATTCATTTCTGTTTCACGAAAATAGATTTTTTTTGGCAATGACAACTAAATTATTCAATAACACCGAAGAGGGTGTAATTGATCGTCCTAACGAGTTAACTATTTCCAGATACAAGAAACTTGTAATTAATAAAAATAGTGGACATAGAGGGGTCTTGAATAAATCTCTGTAAAAAGCTTAGCTAAATTTTTCTATATTTAGACCTGTGCAAAAATCCGAATACATAATTATATGACTCAGATTTGAAGCATGCTGTTTAAGATGCCTAAGAAGGCATGCTCCGTTTCATCTCATAAGAACATGTATCCTTTGTCATGTCTATGAACATATATCCTTTTACTCTATAATTACAGTTTTGGCGGTTTCGGCCGCTGAGGTAATTTTCAACTGACGACTACGAAACCGGTTTTGGATCTTTCTATAGATTTGAGTTTAAGCAGGAATTCGAAACAAATGTCGTGATTTGTACCAATTGTAGAAAAATTTCGGCAGTGAGATGAGAAACCAAACGATAAATCTATATTTATAAGAGGTTAAGTTCGATGCTAAAAAAACTCATTCAGAACCTTACTCCATCTCTAAAGAGTAAAGCTATAGGTACGCAAGTTATATACACACAATATTTAGTTTATTGCCAACTCACAGCACGCTTATATTTATTTATTTCTGAATAGATTTACTTTTTACTCCCTGATCACTATAAGCGGTGATCCTGCTCTTGATATATCAAAAGATTTTGCTTTAATGTATTGTCAACTTAAAACATTTTCAATTAAGAAGCATTTAGAATTCACAAGTCATTTTAGGAAAAAAATATAACTTACACTTATAGGCTTCGGAACCTTCCTTATTAAATACAGGTTCTAAAATGAAGTTCTCTGTATTCGTATGAAAAAAATATTAATTTGTTTGTCTGTGCTGCTGTAAAATACTTACTTCTGTCTATTGTCTATCTTTGCCACAGTCTCTATAGCATCGTAAATAGTGCTGTTCACACGCATTCTCAGTCGCCAAGTTCGGCCCACATTTATTTCGTCACCCATCCAAATGGAATACTGAACTGTCATCATTTCTCCTGTGACGTCCAATGCTTTTTGTAATGCTTCCTCTTCTACAAAAAATAAAAGATATATTCAGCAACATTTTTGAACTTTAAATAATAATAAAAAATTCCTTGTCATAATTTTAACTTCGTATTCATATAAAGTGTCACTTATATATCGAATTTTAAATTTTTAGTTAATTTTATTTACCATATCTCTAAAACAATTCATTCATTTAAAAAACGGAAGTTCAGTTTATATCCTTTATTTGATCTTTTCCAAAAAATATACCTTGTTTTGAACATATCTTGTGAATTTTAACAGTGTCTTATATAGATTGTTAAGATTTCGATGTGCGAAAAGTTTTTAAGATTATATCTTTTGAAATCCCATTTTTATTTGCAACACTAAGTTTATTACCACTAAAACCATATTTCAATTATCTTTTAGTTAAAGAATTGTAGGTGAATTTTCCGTCTGTATTATAAACCGATTTATATAAATACAAAAAAAAAATTTTTTGTGAGAAAAGCGATAAGATTACAAGCTGCGAAAGAGAATATAAAGGTATCCATGAAGTATAGTTAAAATGATTTCATATTGTAACAGGCCATAACCATATCGGCCGGCATAATATAATGGACGAAGGATATTTTCTGAAGACTTTCGAATCCAAGAATTTCTTATTATACCTTTAATATCGCTGATGGAAAATATTTACAGTTAATTGGTAGCAGAGAGATTGAAGGAAAAGAACCTATTTTAAAAGTTTAAATTGAGTTAGAACTTCAAAATCATTTTAAACAAAGCATATAAATGTTGAACGAAATTCAGAGGATAACGAAATCACTAAGGTGTTTCTTGATATGTGTGTCCATTCGAGAATAAATCCTGAACTCTCAACCTCAACAACTGAAAAAATTTGATAGTCGACTCACCCGCAACCGGCTGTTTGCTGCAGTGACCGGAAGTGACATTGAGCAGACTTTTTCTGTTGAGGACGGGGAGGGCGTAGTAGGCGTCCAGGAGAGACTTGCTCCCATTAAGACCATCGGTTAAAACCCTCATGGCCGATTCCAGATCGAAATCCTTCTTGCAGGAATCGTGAATGAACAGGGCCTGCCACAAAAGGCATCACAATATTATTTAAGATAAACCAAGGACAAACAAAACATCAAATGTATGTGTAATAAATGAAATTTACCAGAAATACTTTTAAAAACGTACTGTTTTATTGAGGTAAAAGCTAGCATTTTTTATGCTAATGTTTTTCTGCTTCTTAATCTTAGGCTACTGTATCTCATATTCACTACTAGGCACCGACACTCCACCGAAATCTAAATTTAATTGCAATAATAGTTAGTCATTGATAAAGTTTGGAAAATTTTAAAATAGAGTTATGTCATCGAGGATGCGCAAGTGTACGAAGGTTCAATGCACGAGGATACCAGGATGAGAGTAAAAACTCGATAACAGAAATCCATCACAGCAAGCTTTAATTAGTGATGTTAAATAAAAAAGTGTGAAAGTACTGAATTTTGAAATATGAAAACAGTGTTATAGATTTAAAAAATATTTATAAAACACTTAGGCATATATGTAAGCAATCAAATGATTTCATTAGCATATTGACTAACAACTGCGAGTTTGTTTGTAGTTGGTAGTCGTCCAGGATATGAATACGAAGTGTATGGTAGAAATTGTATACAAAATAATACAATATGATTGAATCAAATTGGATTTTGGGACCTAAAGCCTGTAAAATCTCTTGACATTCAAAACGCAATAATTTGTATGATTAGGATGTATGTAATTCGCTTATGAAAGCATTTGTCTCACTACGAAATAAAAAAAAATCCATTATATAACACTATGAAAGGATGCTATACGAGAACGTGAAATTTATTTTTAAATTTTCATCCTTTTACTTTTTGTTTCTTTCATTAGTAATTTCACCTTTGAGGCAATATTACATCGGGAATTATTTTCAAGAAAACTTGAATATCCGCGTATAGATAGTTAAAAACTGCCAGAAGTGTCATAACTCTGAAATTCAATGTTTCCAGAAAAAAATCGAAAGGAAATGTTAACCAGAAATCAGGCTTCTAAACATGTGTGCCGCAGTAGATACGTTTATACTAATATTACCGATAGCATTCAGGTGCTCTCCAGTATGAAACTCAAAAGATGACGCTAAGTTCCTGTTACCACTCTCTTACACTGAAATCAAGAGAATAAGAAAAAAATAATTTTGAGCTATTTTTTCATAGTTATTTTCTCTGATGCTGTTATTTACATTTCACTTTTCAAATGGGAACACTTACAGATACTAATCTTTTCTACGTTATTTTAACTGCTGTTAAAGTGTCTGCTATCTCACAGATCTTTTATTTATCTGCAATATATATCTTTATTTAAATTAATAATCTTCTTATTTTTGCTCTATACATATGTTTTTTTTCAGCCTCTCTGATAGGCCAACCGTCAATGGAAGATTGTTCATCCTCTGAATCCGAAAATAAACTTATTAGAGTAAAATTTCATTTTGTCAACTTCACTTTATTGCAACCATGACGAAAACAGACGACGTGTGAAAATTTCAGATTACCTGTGTGACGAGTGCGGTTGTCCTGAAGTTGTCGACCGTCCCGTTCCTGAACTGGCGCCTCTTCAGCTCCTGCAGCATGTTCATGAGGGTGCTCTCGTCCACGGACACGCCGCTGCGGGAGGAGATGCAGGACAGGGCCATGCTGGACAGGGCCTGAGAATCTGCAAAATGGGAACATATGTCTTTTTATGCGGGATATACATGATATGCCGCAGCATAAACTACTATTAAAGAAACAAAGTAATAATATTCGAAATAAAATAATGATGTTCTTAAACTGGAATTAATAAATTTAACATTGGTACAACAATTCATTTGGTCCTTATTCATATGCAGGTATGCATGATTCGCACTTAGTCATAGTTATTTACGTTCAATGCGTAGCAGATATTTCACAGACGAAATTAATTTATCCAAAGCAGACTTTCACTTTCACGGAAATAGACACCAAAACATAAAGTTTTAATTCAATTGACCTTCAATAATGAAGTAATAATGCAAAAAAACAATATCTTATTGAAATTGGGAATAACTAAGAACCGAATCGTTTTCTATGGTATTATTTTTCTATTAAATCTTCTAATAACGCGACATACTGAACTTTAGAAGAGACCATTTCTGCAAATAAATATATAAGTGGTTCAGAGTAAATGTGAACCATGAAAATGAGATGCATTTCTCAGAGAAAAAAAATCTCAGAGTTGATCAGCTGCCTTTAAAAGAACAATGGACTTCTAATTCTTCTTCCGGCCGGGGAAATATAAATTGGAGTGTAGACTAGAACTATTATTACAGAAAATGCACCATTTCCACACTACGAGGACAGTATTGATGCATAAGGGGCAAAACATGGATCTGATGAAGTTTAATCCTGAACCATATTTAATGGGATTTTAAAAAAAATGTGTTTGCATAGTCAACTTCCTCGTCCCCGTATTTAGTTCTGTTCTGTTTCAAATATCTAAAGTGATGAGCGTTCTTATTATACTTCTCAGTGAGTTGTTATGTGATGCATAAGAATAATTATTTTGCTTGGTAGAAATTACTCTTTTCAAAACTATTTCCCAGTGAGCAGTTGCCTCATTTTTAAATAATATTTGAATATGCGTCATTCTGAAAGTAAGAGTAATTGATACATATTTTGGAAAATAAAGATAAAATTGGTTTCCATTTCAATATTCTATTTTTACTTCGTATTTTCATTCAGCTTGTGCAAAAACACCACAGCGAAAACAACTTTTAAAAAATTTAAAATATTCTGAATTGAAGATTTTAGTTCGAAGAGAAGCAGTTATCGATGTCAGTTAATTTATCGGAATTGTTTGCAGTGACTTATTAACTTCAGTTTAACACTGGAATTCTTTGCCGAAGGATATCAAAGATCTACTGCCTTATTTAAACATTTGGTAAAATGATAGTCTGGACGATGAATATATTTTATGGTCCTGACAGACAGAACTGTGGGAGGAGAGCGCAAAGCTATAAATTTTATCTTCTGAAAGCACGGGATATTTACAGTTATCATTGTTTAAATTGAAAATTTTCTTTTTATTGCCAATCTAAATTAGTTCAATACAGTTTCGTAAATTAATGACACTAAGATTTATTTGAAATAATGATTACTGCAATCATAAGTTCTGATGTTATTGAGTTAATTTGATTTTATATTATATATATCAGTAGAATTGGTTTGTGCACATGCTCACTCCAAAGTAATTGAACACCTCCGAAAAATCTTGTAATTTCCATATAGAAATTTTCATAAATAATTATAAAGCAGAGCTTTTGATGAAAAATATCGAGGTTTTTCATATTTTATTCGGTTTTAATATTTAACATTAAATTTTCTAAAAGACAAAAATTGTCGAACAAATTTAAAGAGACTTGAAAAGATATTTTAAAGCTTAATAACAGTATTGTATAAAAGCAAGTCCTCCATAAATGAAAAAAATACACAAGTATTTCCTGCGTGGTGAAAAGATCAACAATATCTCTTTTTTAACTTCCCTCTAAGTCATTGGTTCTGTCTAACAGCGGGCCATTCTGGTTTTATACATGTTTTATCCACATAAGTACACAAATTGAAACTCAAGTGAAATTAATTCAAGGGAACTCTGCAACAAATTATTGTTATTTGCATGTTTTGATGCCAATCACCTGTCCAGAATGGCCTGTGCTGCGAGTCGTAGGCGACGGTCAACCTCTCCACGTCTCTGGCCGTCATGGTGTCCCCCGCGTTGCACAGGACGAGAATCAGGAAGGGGTTTGTGTAGTTGCCAGACGCCTCCACCTTCCTGCGCAACTCCCGGACCAGGTCCTCTCCGTAGAAGTCCCTCGGGTCCATGCAGGCCACCAGCAGGGCGTGGATGTAGAGGGCAAGTTCCTGAGAGCTCATCTTCCTATCCCTGGAAGAAAAAAAACTTTTATAATGCAAATTCCTCTAACTGAACAGTCAAGTACGTTAAAAAGCGTTTTAAAGATTTTTTCTTAAGTATACAGACCTTATTTTCCTTCTCTTAGACATCTTATTATCCTTAATTAACGTGGATTTGCTTGTATACCAGAGAAACGTTGAAGTTTCACGAAGTCGATTGTGGACAAAACTCAAAATTCCGACATCCGACTTTCAAAACTTCCACAGCATAGCAAATTGGTACTGTTTAATCTACCGATTTTATGTGCTGATATGTATGGAGTTCTTAATACGATGTTGGTGCGAAAAGAAAGTGAACTCTTAATGAGAGCGTTAACGCAATTCCAGCTTAATGACGTTACCTTCATCTTGCCTTCAAAGTCTTTCGTTTTGTTACGAAAATCGTTCTGTGGGTGTAAGGTGGAAACAGTCTAACATGCAGGTTAATGGCGGATGAAGAATATACTCAAATATGCAGGAAAAACACGTAGCATAGTTAACAGGAACAATAACTGTTTTACAGATTAACAACACAAACAGACAACAATTCACTAATAATGACAGTAAAAGCACTTCCTTTAGCGCTCAGATCAGCGGCTTTCCAGGTGGCACTGCAGACGAAACTCCAAAGTCGTTCCAGTTGATAAGCACACTACTACTCAATAACGCTCAGCGTATAACAGCCTACTAGATCGAGCAGCGGATAAAACTCCAAGAAGGGATTCGCACTGCAAAGGCGACCTAAATCGATTAACACACCCACAAAGTCTGTCAACATTCACTCACTCCGTGATCCAAGTGTGCTCCTTATATAGTATCACCTCGGCAGGCCGTTACGTCACATGGAATCGTCTACTACATTCAAGCGCATCTCATGTCCTAATAGAGATATCTAGAAATTTCCAGCACCTTTGAGATTCCATATTTCGTCGACAAATGTACGCCAAGTCGTTCGCCTAACTCAGGGGTCCAGGGCTGGCTGCTGCCAGTCATTCTGTATTTGCCCCTGCAAAACTCTCTTCCCAACCAAAAATAAGACTAGCATTGCTTTGAAGCAACTTCCCATTTTCTTAACAGAATCAATTTTAAAATTGTAAAAGTGAGTCCGTATTTTATAAGCTCGGAGATCATTTATAATTCGAAAATAAATGGCCGTGGAGATTTTGTGAATCCATTAATAACGTAATTTTGTCCTCCAAATTGTGACAAAAATTTTACCAATGGTTTTTCTTGTTGCCTTTCAGCTGCTCAGTTCATTCCCTATTTAAACGTCACTAATGGAGTTATGTAACTATCAGTGTAATCTAGCATCGAACTGCACGAAATAGTTACTGGCGTCAACTTCACATTTTTCATTCCCCATAAAAAATATATAAATATATAATCTGTTAACATCATTATAATGGAGAAGTGAATATTACGTGCTGAAATAAAAAATGCTAATAAAAAGAATTAAAAATTAGCAACCATAATATTTGAGCTTACCGGAAGTACTTCTTAATTTACTAAATATGTTAGAAGTCTTTATTTACAGATTTCTCAAAAAGATTGATGCATGAAAAAAGAAATTTCCTATAATTCAGGACTATAGTACCAAAGAATATGAAAAACTAAGAAATTTTATTCCATATCTTTCAACACAGGATAAGAAACAAATAATTAAATATTTGAATAAACAATGCAAACAGTTTGAATTTCATTCTAACGATGAATAGTATTGTTGTAATTTTTGCATAATAATATATTTAAAAATTATGAAAATTAGGGAAAAAATAAAACTATAATTGCAGTGATGTCGTTGAAAAGATAAAAAATGAGTCATCTAAAAATTTTAATATTTTTAGATGGAGTAAAAATAATTAGTTTGCAATTAGTTTCCCAACCTCCAAAGTATGTCTGCGTCAAATTTCATCTCTCTTGGTAGAGAATCTGCCGTGCAAAGTGACAGCACACCCACATTCTACTTTATTATTAGTATTGATAGCTAATCCAGAGTATTTGACTGAAAGTAATTGATTTTAAATTTGACCATTTATTAATTGTAACTGCAATTAGCTAATAGTACAACTTTGTTTTATCTGTAAGTACTCGTAACCGAAAAAACTTGACAGACATATCAACATAACACGAAGAGAATTTACAGCGGATCGGAAATTTCTAGAGAAAAGGAGAAAAATCTTTTCTCACTTTGTGAG
>BGPR01023292.1:0-12856 GCA_013235015.1 Araneus ventricosus | reverse complement strand
CCCCCGGCAGACCGATAGCCCCCCCTTGGATTCGCCACTGAGTCTTTGAGATATACTTTACTCACACAATATTAAGATGGATTTGGATTCTTCTTAAATACGATTTTTATATTATCAATATCTTCGAGAGAGTCAAAAATAGAGAACGTAGCATCGTTATTCGACATGCATGATGCGAAATATCAAAACGTTCTATAGGTCAGACCATTGGGCCTGGAGTGACCAGATGGGGAACGTAATTACTTCTTGGGTAGCAGATGCTCACTAAGAAATCGTTTTCCAAAATTTTAGGTAAAAATTAATCGAAATTTCAATTTTTTTCCCGAATAACTTCGGAACATATTATCGCGCAAAAACCATTTTTCCATATAATATTTTCTCCATTTTTTTAATAAATTTTAAAAAATCTTTAAGTATATTTTACAATTATAATTTTCTCTGTTTTAGTTGCTGTGTACGATGCACAGGCACGCTGACTATATTAAATGTACTTTTTGTGTGCACGTTATTGTTGCCAAAATTAACTGAAAATTTTTAAAAATAATTTACAAACAAATGAAGTCTAAACAATTATCGCGCTGTGATTTTATCAGGATAGAAGTTTAAATTTTTTTAAATTTCCAAATACGTTTTGAGGTCTTCTACCGCAGATCTGCACTGAACTACAAAAACGGCTTTTAAAGAGTTTATTTACCAGAATTTCTTTCAAAACTAACATTTAAATTATATCAACTGTAGTATTTAACCCTGAGAAACATTTTGTTGAAACATTTGTTCTTATCGGAAATAATGTAAAATTACGAAAACTTTCAGAACTGTCGAATGTGCATTCGCAATATTCCCCAGTTTTGATAGATATTCATTCGAAGAGAAATGTTCTTGTTTTTTCCATCAAAATTTGATTCGTTGTCTGAATTATGTGATTCTTTCAGAAGTTTTTGCCATATTAAATTTACAACACATTCTCAAGAATTTTACCGCCATGTCTAGAAGCCGTGATATTCCATAAGATTGTTTCCTGGTTTTGACGGAACACAAAACAATTTTTCAAATATCTCATATTCTTAGATACATTCTGACGAAAATAAATAACAGAAATTGAGCTGATATAGATTCAAATTGTTTCCAATTCGCCTACGCCATTTTCCAGTATGATGTGAATTTTCCCTTTCTCACACTTTATCCAATTGGCTTTCAGTAACCTTATCACAAAACTGGAGATATATACTGTATAAAAATTCACTTTTTCTCTTCTAGATGGCGCGACGATATCATTCCGAATCGCAGACGATTCGCAATACTCGAGAAGTGAAAAGAAAAGATTATAACTAGGTAATCTTCTTTTTACGATGGGCTCTTCAGGAAAGTTAATAAAAACGAAATGCGTCCCTTCGTGGAATGAATAGGAATTGCGTATAGGAGAAGAAATCGGCAGAAAAAAATAAATAAATGAAAAAAAGAGAGCCTTAAAAAGTGTCGAAGACAGTTTTCCTCTCTTATTAATTTTAAGGGAAGCTTATTTCGAAGGAAAGTGCATTTCAAATTACTTTTAATTCCGATTGCGAAGTGGAGTTCTTATTGGTTCGTCTAATACACTAATTTAGTGTGACATGCAGTTGCCAATTTATTCTTCATGAATTCCGGCGAACTTTTTTCTATTCAGACAATTTTTTATCGATTTTATTTTATTCCCGCGCTAAGGTCCATGATTAACTAAAGTCATTACTTAGATTTATTTTTCAAATAGAAGTAAGGCTTATAAATTTGAATGGTGTGTAGGATTGAACTAATTTAAATATAAACTCAGACGATTTTCGCTTCATCTTTTCCGTCAGACGATCAGTAATAAATGATGTAAGTAAAGAAAGAATGTTGAACTCATTAAATAAAATAGAGAAAGAAATTTGAGAAATGCAATAATCATATAGAAATTTTTTAAATGGAAGATTTGGATTGGAGATTTGGAAGATTGTAAAAAATGGAAGAACTATTTATTTAATTTTTCGACGAACTGTAAAAGGATGGCTTCACGGATAGATTTACAAAAATTCATTGATATATTTTATTATTACTAGTGGTAAATGCAATTCAGATATAACTGGAATTCCTGACTTTTTTTTCTTTCTCAGAAAAAGAATTATGAAACGTAAACTCGTTATCGGTTTTTTTTTTTTTTTCAAATTTTGTTTTAGAAAAATATATTATTCAAAGATTGCATAAATGTAAAGCCTTTAAACTGTATAAAGCTCAAGCTAGATGAAATATTTCTTGCCTGACCAACCCTTTGTGTTGTGTCTGTTGTTTCAACCAGTAGTAAAAATATTGAAAGACGCAGAAATTAAACTTCGCCCAAAACCATGTTTCATTCAGCAATTATGTTAGTTTGTGTATCTTTTTCTTTATTAAGTCGTTTTATGGCGATCCCGATTGAACCACATATTAAAGAACTTTCACTACAATTTGAAACTGCGCATGTTTATATGATTCATATTAAGATTCTGAGCTATTTGAAATTATCTGAGATCGAAATTAATTTTATCAGAATCTATTCCCCGGTAAATTTAAGGACTTTTCAGATGTGATTTCAATCACAAATGCAAAAATGTTAAGAAATAAAAAATCAAAGCGCGTTACCCTATTCATTAACGTAACTTTCATGCTCTTAGCAAACCATAGAATCATTCAAACTGAATTCATCGACATTCATTTTCTTTTTAGACCTCATTACATCAACAGATTACTTTCCATTTACAAATATTCAATTTAATGAATAAATTTAACATCCATTTCAAGGGCATTCCAAATTTCCAACCAAGTGGACCGTTGAACGGCTTTCTAAAGAACTTTTGCATAGTTTAAAACTATGCATGTTTGTATGCGTATCATATTAAAATTCTGAATTATTTGAAATTATATTGGATATTTATCCCCCCCCCCCAAAAAAATAAGGATTTTTGAGATGTAATCGCAATTACCCATGTAACGAAGGGAATTTTAAAAAAATCAAGTTCCTTAGTTCGTCAACAAAAAGCTCCTTTTCTTATTAAATCACAGAATCATCTGAAATTCAATCTTCAAGTCATCAACAATTGTTTTCTTTTTCAACCTCATCCTACCAACAGATTACTTTCCATTTTTTCCCCATTTACAGATATTCAATTTAAAGAATTAATTTAGAATCCATTTCAAGAACATTCCGAATTTCAATCCAATTCTCGTACTTTCGGCACAATATCAAAAATGGCCTACACGAATGAAATGAAATCTAAATGAAATGATTTATTACTTCCATCAAAAAATAAGGGACATTCTCTGGGTGGCCCTCAGGACAAAGCCAGGATTCATCCAACTGTTGAAGCGGTTTCGCGCCACTGAGTTTTCCAATTTGGATTCCAAAAAGCAATTGCTGCCGGACAAGCAGTCTGGCTTCTTGCTAATTCTGTGGAATACAGAACGCTACGATGCGCCTAAACTACCGGGCAAGAGTACTTAAGCAGCATCTGGTATGGTAATGACCTTAAGAAATTTGCTTGCATCAACTAGCCTGAAATTAATCTAGTTTCATAATCATTAGTTAAGCAAGGGCCGACTCCTTTCAATTAAATCCTTGTTTATTTTTTGGCCTTTCACTTGAATGGGTGTTTGTTATGTGATGAAAAATTGGAAGTTTTCCTCCATTTCCTGTTTAGTTGGCGGTGTAATGAAATTGAACAATGCGTGATGGGAAGATGATATGAGCAGTTGACGGCCCGTCAACTAACAAACGAGCACTGGTGCAGACGATATTTTTGAAAAAAAAAAATGCACTTTAACTTCCATTTAAGCGAAATTCCTATGCTCAATGTTGGATGAAAATTTCCTGCAACTTGGCTGCAGTTAATGAGCATGATTTCGCTGTTTCCGATAATCGCAGGAAGGCTGGTATAAAAATGTTCTCATAAAAAATATGTTTATTTCCTTCTCTGAAAAACACTTGTGTTTTTCTGCACATCTATACTTATAAAAGGCAATGTTTGTGCGCGTGTGTGTGTTTGCGATGTCCAGACGAATCTATCGCACTTACAGCCATGAAATGTGGCACACAGGTAGTCGCAATGGTGACTGAATGCACCTCGAAGCCGGAATTTTAAAATTTAATTCAGAAAAGTTTTTATTTAATATTTTGTGTTGTTTTGGGTGATTTTTCGCACTCGTTTCTCAATAGCATGGCTTCGAATAATTGTACGAAAAAAACAGTTACACCATCGGAAAGAACAAACGATTTCCGTTATAATGAAGTTTGTTTCGTACGTCTAACGTAATTTACTGAATTTTGAGAAATTTTTGCAAAATAGTCACTTTTATGGTATTATTATTATTTCTTCAGATTCTCGCATCTGACCTTCTAACATCTCTATAATTTTCATTTTTTTTCAGCTTATAACTGGGACGTTACTGTCGGATTCAAAACAAGAACGGTTAAAATATCTTTTTTTCCTTTTTTTAAATTCATTTTTCCCTGATCAGTTCAGTTTTTTTGCTAGCGAGAGTTTCTCCGGACGATCCCAGAATGCCTTGTTGCAATTTCATTGGCTGGTGCGTGACCTTCCTCGCGACAGGTGACGTCATATGCTTTCATTCCCAGCATGCATTTCTACAATCCGATTTCTTCTAGAAGATGGCGTCATTACATTCGCGTCATTGTCGAAAAGAAAAAGAAGCGGGCAAACTCAATATTATATACATTTCTGTTTTGATAAATGTCATTATCGCAAAAAAAAATAAGCGGAAAAATCAATAATGTGCATCTTTTGTTTTGATTTTGTTTTCAAAACTTTTTCGTGTCATTAAAGGCATTCCCCCCTCCATTTTGTTGAAGTCCTGATTCCACGGGCAACGCCGTGCGCGTACTGCTACTTTAATTTATAAAAAGAGCTGAAAAGACAAAAACCGAATCTTACTTATTAAGCAAGAAGTGCATTAAAGAATATTGAAGTGACATAAAACTTTGGAATTAATTAAAAACATAATTCTAGAAGTTTTGGATAAAAAAGAAGACAAAAATATGCTGAAGGGCAGCTATAATTTTTAAGGATAAGATCCTTAAAAGAAAACGCCAGATTTCTCACATCTTGCCTTAAAAATACCCAAAATGACAAAGCTATATGAAACCTCAACGAAATAAAATTTGAGAAAACTATGATAAATTAGAGACAATACATAAAGCAACAACATAGAATGTTTCATTGGATGAAACAACGATTCATCGAATGAGTATCACCAAGTGAGGTTTGAACTTTGACACGGTTTAGTACTGAGTAAAAAACCAGCCCAGCTTGATTTGTATAATGGAATTCATTCATGCATCATGTTAATAATAAAAAAATTAAATTAATCCTTCCACTTTTTAATTTATTATTTTCAATTAAAATTTTAATTTCAAGGCTCTTTTTTCCCTCAAAAATTTTGACCTGTGTATCATTCATTTATATCGATTTACAAAACTGCAGCTGAGAAATTTAAAAAAATCGTTTGGTGAAGGTTAAACATGTTTAGAATTATAGAGAAAGGCCTTTTCACTGTGATTTTTTGAACTTAAAAAATAAAAAAACTAATATACAGTCATAAAGGTTATAAACACAAAATGGCAAAAATAGGAACAATTTTGAATTGTAGTAAAAAATGGCGTATGATATATGGTCTTGCACAATATTTTTTTATTGACTCATTCGAAGGGAAATTTCATTATTCATAAACTATCAAAACTATCATGATAGACATTATGAAAACTATCATGATCTAAGCGGATAGCAATTCATCATTACAGTCTGTCATAAATATTATAAATTATCGTGTTGGAATTTTATGAAAAAAAGTTGCAACTCATCACGAATTTTTTTCCAGAATATGTAAACAAATCGTTCTTATTATATAAAAATTTATTTAATAGTCTTTTATTTTCAGGCATAGAATTCGCATAACATTTCTCCAAAATCCTAAAACATAACAGCTCTGAAAATTGCTTTGCTGAATATAGGAACAAAGCGTTTTATATAATAAAAATCATAAATATAATTCGAACGAATGTTTATTCTTTTTCTTCACACTGATTTCCATTCGCGCGAAAATACCTGTGAAACACCAAACAATTATTTTTTTTTCCTTTATTTCACCCAAACTTTTAAACAAAGGAAATGATCGGGTTCTTAAAGTAAACTATTTTTTTCTTCTCTTCCTAGAATTTAATAAAAAAACCCTTTGCAAAAAATAAAATACAATAAAAATCGTGATTGATTCTTTTATAATCCTTTTTCTCACCAACTCATGCACTGCAGATGTTCCTTCCTTCATATAAATAACATTAAACATCAAGTTGTAGCGCGTTTAGAAAACGGTAACGTTCTTTTTTGTATTATTATTATCTTTTATTCTTTTTTTCCCGCGGTTTTCGCAGCCTGCTCTTAGAACATTCGCAAAACATTTCTGCTTCAAAGAACGGCGTCTACCGGCTCTTACAAGCGTTCTATGCTTCAGTGAAATCGAACGAAGACAATTGCAATTTCAGAGTTCGCTGATCTTACATTGTTGACGATATTTCTATCCAGAATGAAAATGTAAAAAAATTTAATTTATTTTTATAACTTTTCCGTGTTCAGTTGTAGCTTAAAATGCGATACTAATGCTCGAGCTTTTGATGCATAAATAATAATCGTCTTTGAAAAACAATGAAATAAAAAAAGAAATATTATAAAGAAAGAAAGTGAATGATAATTTTAACTGTAGATAATGGATGCCTAGCATTCGCTTATTATTAGAAATTATTTCTTCAAATATTTCTATTTTTGGTATTATCAACTTACATATAAATCTCATGTGGATTATTTTCATTTAAGAATTCTTTCGACAATATTAGATTGAAACTACATAAAAATCAATCCTGAACTTTGCTTAATTTAGCAAATGAAGCAACATAAAAAATGTTTCGTTTAAATAATCTTAATTATAAATTTAATGGACGAGTTTTCTGGTTTGTTTAGCTTACATTAAAAACCTTGACTTTATCTGCTTGTATGTTGGACTTCCGCTTTGAAGATGTAAACGAACCAGAAAACTCATCCATAAATTTCCAAAGTCGTTTTCAAATCTTTATGTATTTTTCTCAATCTGCATGTGTGATAAAGAGTTTATACGAAAAATTTGAAAGTGATATTATGAAGAAATTTTATATAATAATATGTTTTGTAAATATATTTTGACGGGCCTGAATTACAAAATAAACTTTCAGTTAAAAGAAACTTATTTTTTTATGAACTTGAATGCTACCAAATAAAAAAAGTCAAATTTCATGATATTTATCAGTGATGCAACAATATTCAAATAACGGATAAAGACATATTAATCGGCAATTCGCTTTTAGGTCATCTTTGAAGTTTTTAGACAAATATTTTAATTGAGATATTTGAACATTTGAAATTTTTAACCCGATTACTTCCAATTTATTCATTTTTTCCACATTTTTTTCGGCACTAGATTCATTCTAATTTTCAAAAACATTTTTATTTCTGTATAACGGTTGTATGCTCCATGTTTCTTAAATATATTTTTCATAAAAATGACAAAAAATATCATTTAATAACTCTTTAGAAGTCCAAACTGAGTCACATATATAAACAAAAGCAACACCAAATTTTTTAAGAGAACGAAAACTTCTTAGTCTCATTACGGCATATTTGGGGTACGATATCAAAATATTTTGATAAAAATCAGAATTTTTGAAAATAAACTCCATCATTGACTTTCTCCCCAAAAATTTTTCTACCACTTTTGTACAAAACTAAATACTTACTGCATTCGAAAAAATTTCATATTTATCCTATTATTTTACTCGCCTGTTTCAACAAATTGACTTGCAGACTGAAATAAAAGTATAAAAAGTAAGTTTTGAATGAGCTTTGAAAGACATCCTAAGCAGTTCAGTGGCGAATCCGGGGGTGCTATGGACTGCAGCCCCCCAGAGCTAAAACAGAATTCTTTATTTTTTTATTTATTTTTGTTTTTGAAATCATTATAGCTGCTTGTTCTTAATCTCCCTTAAAAAAATCTCGCAACATTGTTTCCTGGCTTCCACAGGCTCTAAAATTTTCCCTTTTTTGTAGTCATTGCACTCATATTTGTAGCAATGACACGGTGGAAAACATTTTTATGGCTAGTTAGTTCATTGTGTTTTTTATTAAATTATCGAAAATACTGTAGTGTTCTTTATTATTCTTATTGACAGGTGTGTAAAGTTAGTGAAGTTAAATCGTTTTGGTTTACATAAACCATAAGGTTTGACATTCGTCACGACGATACAAATTTTTTTATGGCCCCCCCCCCCCCCCCCACCGAAATTCTGGATTCGCCACTGAACCATACGCCATAGAACAGATAACAAGCTTTAAAGTTTAAAAAATATTACAAATGAGTTTAAACTGTTTTATACCATAGAACAGATAACAAGCTTTAAAGTTTAAAAAATGTTATAAATGAGTTGAACTATGAAAAATAATACAGAAGATAATTTAATACAAAAACGATTCCAAAATATCCAATGATTAGCTGATGATTCAAATGATTTTTCAAAAACCTACTTAAAACTATTTTTAGAAATTAATTAACAACCAACTAGTTTAGGTCATAAAATAGATAATGAACTTTAAATCATATTTTTTAATACAATTTAATCTTAGCTGTTTCGAAATTCTATTCCGTTCAATGATATTCGTTTTAATAGCGGTTAATATTTAATTTCCTTGTTGCTTGATTAGTAAAAATTTTCATGTAATTCTTCTTTTTTTAATGTATTGACTGGAAAAACCTCTTTCCTACTAATACAAGATTCTTATTATTCATAAAATCAATTATGCTACCCTTTTAGACACATTCGAAATTCTAGAATATATTCTAATCCAACATTACCTTTTCCGTAATATCCTCCCTACACTGATTTATTCATCTAACATTCTTCGTTTCAGTATTAAAAATTCATTATTCCGATATGAACATTCTTCCATTTCAGAGATTCATTAATGAGTTTCTCCATACATTGGAAAAGATTTTCGTTTGATCTTCGTTCAATGAAAATGTCGTCGAATTGTTCATATCAAAATTTTCGTTGAAAATTTCTTCTATTAGTTCTGGAATACTATAGTTTTTCTCTGTATTATTATTGAATTTATTGCTTTATTTATATTGTACTATTATTACTATTTTAGTTATAAACTGTACTTCTGATTCTTTGGAAAAGAAATAATGATAAAATAAATTATTTTTTATAAAAATAATTTATATTAATAAATCAATTTGTAATAACTATATTAATATTAATTAATATTTTAAATAAATTAATATTTTATTGTAAATTATTTTAACTACGTAACTATTTAGTTTTATCTGCTATATAATTTAAATGAGGTATTCCGTTTTGAAAATGCGTTTTGGTTCAACTAAGAGGCCAAAGAATATTTGAGATTCTTGTATCGAATTATAACATCTTCGAAAGACAAAATTTTAATTTAAAGTATAGAAATATGATAATTCTTTGTACATATGAAGCCCGTACAAATCGTTAAGTGATTAATTTTATAAATAATAGCAGCAACAACAATTCCACAGACCCCGTTTATGCTTAAAAAGGTTGACAAGACAAGAATTGACAAGATTTCCAGATGGACGATGAAACTGCGAAAACATATAAAAATAAATATTTATTAAGTTAAGAAGCAATTTTGATTTCGTATTACAATTCTTCAACTCTCAGAACAATAACACAAAACAGAACATTTAGCCGCCATTATCCGGCTAGCTCACAGGAAGTGAAAATGACGGTTAAAATAACGTTGGGCAAAGTTGAATTAAATGAAATTTATTTGTTTACACATCTTCCACATAGAATTATTCTAGGCTAACTAATATTACAGTAAATATATACAACTCGCTAAGCATTGCGAGATTTGTTCGTCCCGTGAGAGGAAAACCAGCCAGCGTTCTCGCAGCAAGGCTCAAGTCACACTATCTCTCGTTCTTCTCAGGAAAGTTAAAAGTCTTTGCAGCGCCATCCACCGGCAGGAGGCCGAAACAAAATGTCATTGCCACAAACATCTTTTTTCTCATTGGTTGCTATATCTCATCCCGTTGCCATACGGTAGTAAGTGAAAGCAAAATTAAAATAAGTCGCAAATTATAGATGGATCTGTTGTTAGTATAAAATGTTGGATTAAATAGTATATATTACTATTATAATTAATTAAGTATTAATTATTTTAAATGAAATAAAATGAAATATCTTACAAAACGAAACAAATCTATTTAGTGCAGGAATGTTCCATACTGTTATGAAATATTGCATAAATTTTAAATATTTTTTAAACATCTTTTTGAATAATATTTTGAATTTATATATTTATCTTGCTTTATTTATTGACTTCAAGTAAATAAGTTGTTATTTGGAAGTATAGTATGTTCTCGGAATCCGAAACCCTCCGCGCTTTTGCACATGCGTTGGGCGGAGTTATTTTCATCAAAAATAGGGGGGAAGTGAAGAATGGAAGGGGAGATGTTGCATTTTACTTAGCGTGATCTAACAAAGTACTCTGGAAATGCACTCATCTGACTCATTGCCTGACACCCCTTTCCGGCGTAAAATCTTCCAAAAGTGCTAGTCTAAGGATATTAAAACGAACAATAGTAGGGGCATCAATAACTGATGTCGTCCTCGTCATCTGATTACGGCCCAAAATTACGAGGAAGAGTTCCAAAATAACACTCCTGTTGCTTCAAAATGGAAAGTTAATTAAACTAAACCTATTTCATCCTGGATTTAGTTTCGGAAAGCATGGTCGCCACACATAAATCGAACATTTTACGAAATCGTCTGCATAGTTTTGATGTTCCTCTAATAAACAAAATCTTCCACTTGTCTGTAAAATGTTTCTAAATTCTTATCCTCAGGATTTTCCTAGAATTCTTGTCGTTCTTTCTCAAAATCAAAAACAAAAGATATTAAACACACAACCCTATGAACGAACGGATATTATATCTTTAAAATACACCTTCCTTAATCATAAATTTAAATGCAGAAAATAGAACACCCTTCTCATAAAATACTGCCATTAACAATAGCTTTCGCCATCTATTTATAACATTCTTTTTATACTTGACAGTAATCGTTATTTATTATAAATGATATCGTGTTTAGAATTAGTTAGGCAAGTTTTAGTAAAGAGAGAAATTTACCTGTCTGGGAAAAAATGCATTACCTGCAATTTGTTTAAAATTCTTCTTTCGTTCTTACATGGGATTTTTTAGTTGACATTTTCTTCGTAATATTTTGATATATATTTTTTATTTCATTTTAATGGAAGATGTTTATTTTGCAATAAAAGTGTCGTGTATACAAAAAACGTACATCAAATATTCATATGGAAACTGAAAAGATGTAATTTTTTTATGTGAAATATTATATGCAGAATTTTGAAATTGTCTTACGCTATTTTCTCTGGCGTTAATCATTCTTTTTTGTTATTAAATCTTTCTCTTCATATTAAAAAAGACGTACAGCAAACGATTTTTTAATAACTCTTCTTAATATAAATAAAAGTCTTGTGGCTATGTATGTGGCTATGTTCCACATCTCCTCCTAAACCAATGGACTGTTTTGAACCAAATTTTGGCCCTTATTATTTAAGACAAGGGGAAGACACTTATGAACTTTTCAAAGTCCAAAAGTTAATTAAACAGTCAGTTAATTAGAAATTAACCGAAACCGTTTTTCCGCAGTAACTTTGGAGCAAATTGTTTCAGAAAAAATATTTTTGTATCATCTTAAAGTTCAAAATTTACCTTTCCAATTGTATCAATTTCAATTTTGTGCAATTTTCCGTCAATTTTTATTAATTTTTCAAAATTTAATTAATTAAATGATTGAATTGACGCAGACGATTTTGAATGAAATTCTTATTCTCCGTTGCTAGGCAACGGTGAATTTTAATAATTTTTTCAAAATTTATTATTCAATGGATGATGCAGTATATTTTTACCATTCATTATTGAGACACCCAGTAGTCTGCCTAAGTGTGGCTTTGGTTTTAACATTATACCTCAAACTAAAAATAATATTTAATTTCAAAAATATTTAATTTTCAAGACTTATTTTGGTTTTATCAAGACACTCAAGGAAGTACCTCGCATTTTGTGTTACTTCGATATAATTTTATGACTTTATAAACTTGGTTTAGAAACGACGGCGAGATCTTTATATAAATAAAAGACATTTTGACTATGTATGTGTGTGTATGTTCCACATCTCCTCTTAAACCACTGAACCGATTCCAACCAAACTTTGCACACTTATTATTTAAGGCAAGAGAAAGATCATTGTCAACGTTTTAAGGCCCAAAAGTTAGTTAAAATTTTAAAAAATTCTGCAAAACTAATTTTACACCTTATTGGATTTCAGAAAATTAGCATATTAGTGACACAAATTTCATTTCCGAACAATTTGTTTCTATCATTTTAAAAATTTTTCAAAGTTAATTTTATACATAATTTGCATCAATATTTTTTATTGTTGAAGAACAAAATAATACGGAGAACTGCTGCCATAATACATTAACAGAATTCTGGAAGAACACTAAAAGAAAATTTTAAAAGTAGACGATTCACAACGACGATAAACAATTGATATTAGGAACAACTATTGATTTAGTTTATTTTCATGCTTTCAATTAATGAAAAATTAACTATTTAATTTATTTTTCAAAATATTCATTAAAACCTTTCTTATACGTCAGTATTTGTTAAGAAAATTTGAAGTATCTACATAACAAATAATTAATAA
>BGPR01023291.1:12556-24384 GCA_013235015.1 Araneus ventricosus | reverse complement strand
AAAACCTTTATTTCAGTACGTATTGCACTGTGGGTGGTTGCAATTTTTGATAGTTTCAATTTAGCATTATTGGAAACTTTAGCCTTGTTCATTTCATAAGCTTAAAAAAGCTAATTTTAGTTTAGGCAAAAACACATTTGGATAGTTCATTTAATATTTTCTTTTTTCACATATTTCAAAGATTGTTTTAAGATGTTTTCCAATGTTCTTAGTTCAGATAGAAGAGTACCAGATATCATCAAAATAATTTGCAGCAAATCAATTTTATATTTGATTATATTCTGCGAATTAATCTATTAAAAGTGGCAGACTACTTTAATGCCAAATAGTAATCTGACCGCCATAACCCAAAATTTGCATTGAAAGCTAGTTTTTCAGGTATCTTTTTTGGGTGAATGGGCATTTAGCAATACCCGAGAAGCAAATCCAAAAGGAAAAAAAATTTTTGCTTTTGATAAGGCCTTTCTAGAGCTATCCAGGGGTAGGGTTCAGAGTCTGATTTACAGGCCATTTATAATTTCCTGAAATCTACTTGCATAATCGTTTTTTTACCACCATCATTTTAAAGACTAAAGTTACAGGAGAGAAAAGGATATTACTTTTCTTTACGTTAAACCACTAACATATTTCTCACTGACTCTTTATTTCTTGTTCTTCCAGAGCCAAGGATACGATTAAAGGTCTCAAACTGGCAAGTCAGGAATTGAGCACATTCTCTGGTTCAACTCAGTGCACCACTCTGCTTGTCCTTTAAAACACGAGATCATTTTACAATTACCTATCTTTACTTCTTCTTAGCTACCACATTTATTCTGCGGACAGACTGAGGAGGATTAACCCGATCCAGTGGTGAGATTTAATGGAGTTACTAATTCATTCAGAAATATCTACTATAAAATGTTTTGTTTATTTTTCATTTAGAATGTTTTTCTTTGACTTTATTTAAAGTTTTTTCCTTTTGACAAATTTTTTTGTTTACTGCAGTCTATAGTTATGTCATTTTGACAGATTCTGCGCATTCCTAAGTTATACTATAAAGGTATAGTATAGTCTAGAACATACAAGCTCAGGTTTTCATATGGTACCAATTTTAAGCAAAGTACATGTGTTTAGTAAATCTAAATTGTACCCAGTTTGCTGCACAATTATATAGAGCATTTGTCATTTTTAAATTGTTTTTTGTCCACTAAATCACAGGATTAAAGAGAGATTGAACCAATGTCAAACACATGTGAAAGTTTCTTTGTAGTATCGATGTCTAGCAGTGTATTCATTTTTGATTTTCCTCCTTTGGAGAGGTTCAAGTTAGGTGAGACAGGATTGGAATGAATTAGTATCCAGAAATCCAAAATGACAGTGAGATTTGTACATATTGATAGCATTGGCCCAATGCCGTTGTTTTGTTTGCAAAGCCCAGCATGGCAGAGGTGAGATTTGTCTTGGGAATAGGTGTGCATGACCCTAAAGTCTGAGAAGTTTGCCTAGGTGGAGGTTTGGTACATTGATTATGCTTTGCCTGAATTTGCCTGGGGAGAATCTGGTTAACAGTTACTGGCCTAAAATTTTTGCCTGGGTGTAAAGTTATGGAGATCTAAAATTTCTTGGTATTCCAGTGGTTACCGGTATTACAGAGTTTGTTTTAACTTTTGGGTTGGAGAATGGCTGGATTACTTTGATTTTCATCTGATTTTTGAATTTTGATCAATTTTGAGGCCGTTGTGAGCCATTCTGTGGATTGTTAGGGGTATCGGTAAGTTGTCTTGGTCTTTAAGCCATCCGAAGATCCTTCAAGAATCATACTTGTAGCTGAATTTAATTTCTCCTATTTTAATTTTTCTTGGAAGTATAAAGTTATATCATCACCTTCTTTAAATGATTTCAGTGAAATCACTCAAATTGACTAGGTGGTGAGATGTACCTTTCAGTTAAAAAAAATGACTTCTCCAAGTTTTAATTGTATCGTAGGAATTTACATATTCAGTTGAGATTGTTTTTTTTAAGTATGCTGTTATGTTGTTCAATTTCCATTTATCATCCAAGTTATGCTCTTGACATTTATCATTAAAGTATTTAAGCCAAGAATTTACATTCATAGAGTTATTCGGGTCAAAGGAATGATATTATGATTTAGTAGCCTGCATTACAATACCAGATTCATCTGGTTTAGCATTTATTTTTTGTCATGCATTTTAACTATTTTACCAGATCTTAAATTCATGGAAAAATTTATACCAGTTAGGGAAAATAATTTAAATTTAAGGGAATTTTAAAATAAGTACATGTTAAACTATTTATCATACATGCAATAATGCATAGAATAATACTAATTTCCAGTATAATTTCACGTAAAATTCAAATACTAAAATTCAGAAATAATTATGTGTAAAACATAAACAACACACTCAAAAGTATAATGATACTAAATAATTCAAATTAATGTTTCAAAAGAATATATTTCATAATTTACCAAAATATACTGATCAGTATTCAAACCAATTTAAATATTTTTCAAACTATAAGTATTTACATAAATGAAAATCAATTTAAAATAAAATCAAACATTTTAAAACATTGAAGATCATGTTACTTGTTATTATTTCCCCACACAGCAGCTGCTTTTTTGTCTATATTAATAAAGAAATATAAACTTCCCTACTTTCGTTGAAGAACATTTGAAATTTTAATCAGTGATACAGAAACGTTAGCACTGCAGAACACCTGAGATTCATTTTTGATGATATGGTGAAGTAGATGAATAAATACTTGAAGCTGGTGCATTGAAATAACTTGGAAGATGAATGACGCTTACAACACTTGAATTCTGCAATTTTAGATATTGGATAGCATATAAAGATGAATGAAAGTTAAAGGAAGGCGGCGCGTATGAAATCACTGTAGAACAAAATTTGAAGAACCACGAACAGAACTTTGCTGAAATAAAGGACTTCAAAAATACTTGAATAAGAAGAAAGCATTAACGATAAAATTTGAAGTAACATGAAGATGGACGAGTAGAAATTAGAATGACGACGTGGCATACTTTCATAATGTCGCTATTCGGGCGTGAACGACGATTTCGCCGGACTTCGTTGATTACTGAATGCGGCTCAAAACCCATATGCAGGGGTCTTCACAAACAAAGGAGAGTGCTGTCGACTCATTGAAAGATCAGACTTTAAAAGGTGAAAGGCAGTCCATTTCATCATGGAAGGCGATATTTGTTTAAATCTTCTTTATTTAGGGCATCGGCATATTTCTTCATAATTAAGTATTTATTTGTTTGCAGCTCCATGACCAAATTCAGAATTTACGCCCGAGGCGCGCGTTGTTGTTGAAAGCTTACATGCCGGCGTGAAAAGGGCCGAAATAATGTGCAAGACGCTTAAGTACCAGAATAGGGAATTCCTTGAAACTTGGATTTGAAAGAAAGTTGTAGTGCTTAATTATGTTGAAAGTAGAAGTATTAATTGAGGTATCGTTAAGATTATTTAGGAAAGTTAAAAATTAAAATATCATATATAAATATATATATATTGCTTTTCATCCACCTTCCAACGAATTTTGAAATATTATATAATTAGTATCAATCTTTTTTCAGACCTTGAGAATAGTTTGCTTGATCTCTAGGCAATATAACAAGTCTCGGACGTAAACACTCAAAAAAATAGTCAAACAAAATTTTAAGGGAGTAGTTAAAGATACAAAAGCAAATCTACATAAATATAAATAAGTATAATATTTAGAGACATACATTAGGACATGGTAAGTATATAAGGTTTTACAATATACAAGATGAAAAAATATAGCTGTTGTCTTAGAAGTAAATATCTATTTTTATGAAATCGAAAGCATCTTAAAAAGACTCAAATCTATTAATGTTTATTCAGTTAAAAATATGATAAAGTATATTAAATTTTATTTTTGTATTCATAGGATGTTCCAAAATCATTTTCTTTTTAAATTCGTTCAAAGAAGAATGTATCTTTGCCGGGATAGCATCTATCTGAGAAATAAAATTGAATGAGGTAAGAAAAAAATTTCAAAGAAAATTTAATAAACCTGGAGTTAGAGACAATGCGATTGTGGTAAAGTTGTGACAAATTTAGAAGAACTAGATCCGCACATGATGAGGTAAAAAAAGGGACAAGGAAGGGTAGACACTAACAAAACTGAACAAATTCGACAATTGTTCCAAATTGAACCAACAACTTCAGTGAGAGAGGCAGTTAAAAATTCAACACATCCAAGATACAGAGTCTTGCGTTCAACGCTTATGAAAAAGTCCTAAAATATTCAATTATTACATTGCTTTCACGAAGAAGATTATCCAAATCGAGAAATGCGAAGGTGCGCAGAATTTTTAGAGCAAATTCAAATGAAGTGACAGTTAATTTTGAAATAAAAAATTAAAATTCGGAACATAATTTACATACAAGAATTAAAATTGTACACATTTTACCCATTTTTGGAATAATAAACTTATATAAACCTGTTTATTTAAAGTTTATGTTTCACAGAAATAAGTACTTATTTTTAGGGAACCCTGTACTTAAAACGAAACTTACATAAACGAAACATTTAAACGCGCGCAAAATTTGAACTCCAGAAATAATGCAAAAGGCACAGATAAAATATATACAAGTACAGAATTAAAAAAGAAAAACAAACTATTTATAAAAAGATTAAAACACATCAAAAACAAAAATGCTTTTTCCGTTACTGATTGGTATTTACCATTTTTAAAGGTTACGCTTTATTTTTCATTAACAGAATACTTTTTTTTTATTTTAGTTTTAATAATTAAGTTCTTCTTAAATATATTTTTATTTTATTCCCGTTCTTCACGATCAATTATTTTTATATTTTGTCTCGTAGATTAGGAGCTATTGTTATAGAGTAAAAAACAATCATAAATGTAAACTACAGTAAAGAGATAATCAAAAAGATCTACATGAAAATAAAAGAATTCTATGCTTCTCAGTAAATAAATCTCAAGAGTAATTTAGAATTAAAATGAAATGATATAATATTCACTGTTTTTCTTGAGGAAAGGTAATTACTTTTATATTTAAAGTGATTACTTCGAAATCATTTATATATTCCGTGTGTTTTTGATAGAAAAATCATTTTGATTTTTCTTTTGTTTTTATGGCATATCAAAATTGAAAAAGGATTGTATGGTCGTTTTATGAAAAACCAAATTTTGAATTGTTAATCAGTGAATAACTAATTTCATGAAACTGCATATGAATATTTTTATGAAGTAATTTTTACTAATTAATGGATCTAAAATCTGCTTAAAAGCAATCTTTATTTTTTCCTTAAAAAAGGTATAAAATATCGATTAGTAATGTTTAAGTGTCTTTTCATGGAGAAAAGTTCTACACTGTAATTAGAAGTCAATTATTAGAAAGGCAATAATATACACATATGCATAATATTTGTAAATTGTCGATATATATTTATAGCGTGATTATTTCATTTCATATATATGGTTGGAGGGTTGATAATAACGATTTTAATATTTGATGTTTGCAGAAGCTATAATAATCAGGCTTAGATAACCCTGCATTTGTATCGGCAATGAAGGAATTATTAACTTATAAGCTTTATTTTATAATTCCTGTCATCTCTCTTACAAATAAATTAATTTGAGAAATATTTCTCTCTTTTTAACCTTATCTATAGCGAGAAGAATAGACAATCATTTAAAGATTATATGAAATTTATTCTTTAAAGTTGTAAATTTAGCTATTTTTAAATTTAATTATGGTATAAATGAAAAAATATTAAAATAATTTTACTGCTATCAAAAGGTATCATATAGTGAATTATTAATCTCACTGCACAGAGTTACGTCTGCCTGTTTATGGACCGAATAACTCAAAAACACAGCAATAAATTGGAATAAATCTATACTTATAAAAGGCAATGTTTGAATGTGTGCGTATGTGTGTGCGAACGTCCAGACGAATCTATCGCACTTACAGCCATGAAATTTGGCACACAGGTAGACGTAATGGTGACTCAATGCACCTCGAAGCCAGAATTTTAAAATTTAATCTAGAAAATTTATTTAATGCTTTGTGTTGTTTTGTGTAATTTTTGGCACGTTTACGACTTGTAGTATCTTTTCTAATGATCGTTGAAAAACAATCATGCACCATCGGATAGAACAAACAATTTTCGTTCTAATGAAGTTTGTTTTGAATTTTAAACGTAATTTACTGAATTTTGAGAAATTTTTAAAAAATAGTCACTTTTATGGCAATTTTTGATAAGGATTTCTTCAAATTCTCGCATCTGACGTTCTATCAACTCTATAATTTTAATTTTTTCAGCTTATAACTGGAACGTTTCTGTCGGATTTAAAACATAAACGGTTAAAATATCTTATTCCGTTTTTTTAAATTAATTTTTCCCAGATCAGTTCAAGCAGTTTTTTTGTTAGCGAGATTTGACAGCGAGAGTTCCTCCGGAAGATCCCAGAATGCATTATTGCTTCCTCGCAGGATGTGACGTAATATGCTTTCATTACCAGCGTGCATTTTTACAATCCGATTCCTTCCGATGACGTCATTACATTCGCGTCATTGTCGAGAGGAAAAATAAGCGGGAAAATCAATAATGTTAATCGTTTGTTTTGATTTTGTTTTCAAAACTTTTTCGTGTCATTATGGGCATTTTTCCCCCATTTTGTAAAGTTCTGATTTCACGGGCGAAGCTGTGCGCGTTCTGCTAGTAAATAAATAAAATAAAATAAATCAGCATAAAATTTCATATGCGATTTTTACACAGAATTCATAGAGTTCTTCGAAATTTTTAATGAAGCCCGTCTACAAAACGTCTGTCTCTCTGTACGTGTGCAAGTGAACAAGATTGTTGAAAAAGCAGGGAGCTGGACGTATGAAATTTAGCATATGATTTTATTACTAGAACTATAGAATTATATCAAATTCTGGAGCAAATCTGTCCGCGGGTTGATTGTGTGTTGATCCGTCTATTCATGCTAACACGATATTTCAAAAACGCAACAAGCTAGATAAATTCATTTCTGTATATGATCTTTAACCAAATTTGTAAATCTCTGATAAATTTTGGAATCAATCTGTCAAAAGAAATAGCTCCAAAATTCGTACTCTCTGTTTTTCATTATACTATAAGGTTACGAGCTGTTATGTGATATAAACGTGCTATATTATGTTAATACACAACAAAATCGATGGGAGACCACTCTTGCTGGTTTATGTCAACAGCTTCGCAGTTTTCTCACGAAGGCGTCGTAATAAAATCAAGTTAAGAAAATTATCAGTCGAAAGTTATGGGATATTGACAATTTTCATATTGTTGCTATCGATGTAAAAGAATTCTCCTTTGCGATGGGATCAGTTCATACTCACGTGATACATGTCCAATGCATCGCCCAGTTTAAAAAATTTAATCCATTTCTCTTCTTGTACGGTGGAATGGAATACAGTACAGAATAAGGCAACATTCAGTTAGACAGCTCAGTTACATTTGTAATGTGACTGGGACATCAAGTGAACTGTTTTTATAATCCATCTCTCATTTTGAGTGCAGAAAAATAATGTGGTATATAGTACAGTATAAGACAACATGAAGTTTGATGTTAGATCACTCAGTGACGTTTGCCATGCGACTGTGATGTCAAGTGAATTGTTAATATAATCCATTGCGCATGGAGAAAAAGAACGTGATATACAGTGCAGTATAATATAACATGCAGTTAGACAGCGCAATTAGGTTTGTCATACGACTGTGACGTCGAGTAAATTGACTTTATAATCCATTGTGCATCTTGCATGGAATAAAAGAACGTGGTACACAATACAGTGTAAGACAACAAGCAATTAAATGTTAGTTTGCACAGTTACGTTTGCCATGCGACTGTAACGTCAAGTGAATTGTCTTTATAATCATTGCGCATCTTGCTTGAAGAAGAAGAACTGATATAAAGTACAGCATAAGACTAAATGCAGTTAAATGTTACATTGCTCAGTTACGTTTGTCATGCGACTGTGATGTCAAGTGAATTGTCTTTATAATCCATTGCGCATCTTACGTGGAGAAAAGAAAGTGGTATACAGCACAGTATACGACAACATTCAGACGGTTCAATTACGCTTGTCATGTGATTGTGACGTCAAGTGAATAACCTTTATAATCCATTGCGCATCTTACGTAGAGAAAAAGAAAACGGCTATTAGATGTTAGATTGTTCAATCATGTTTGCCATGTGACTGGATGTCACTTGAATTGACTTCATTTCACTTTTTATGCCTATCACAGAAATTTAATATGGCGTCCAATAATAACTTTCACCCAGACTTACATTCATATTTTCGCGTCACAGTCTGATTTATTTATGTTTCTGTATTCGTAGACACTGAACAAAAAAGCAAAGATAGAACAAATATTAACTTAGCGCTTCAAGTTTCTTTTTAAGTCCAAAAATGGGTTGGTTACATTAAAATTATGAAATGATCCATCATCCGCTGTTTCTTGGAAACGACGAAATTATTTTGCTTACGATGTATTTCCACATCATTAATCTTTAATTTCAGTAAAATTGACTATTTTTGTTTGGTAATACCCATTGATCCCAAGTAAGGCGCCATGCGACCCAGACAAATGCTGACTACGATATTTCTAAAGCATCATACCCTATTAAAAAGCTCATCAAGCACTAGCTAACAAATGTCTTTCCTCATCGCTGCTGAGTTGAATATAATGAGCATGTTCATAAGTCCAGAAAAATGTCGTAACTTATACTGTTATAATTTAAATAGTTAGTAGTGTATCATAGTAGTAATAGTCATAGTCAGCTGCCTTCTTAGAAAACGTTGCATATACAATTAAACATTCTGTACGTAAATGCACACGCGCATATATCTTTATCAAAATAATTGTGTAATTTACAAAGTTGCTTTAGATTAAGGAAATAGTAAACAATAAAATAATTTTTAATTCATGTTAAGAATTGCCTGTTAAATGCGACTCGAACTGTATGTGAAACTTCATTCTTTCTTCACAGTAGACGCATGACAAAGGCCAACATATGGAAGCGTTGACAATTTTTTGACAATGTAATCACTGTTTTAAATGACTTCCAGAAAGTCGCTGCTGCTAAGGATAAGACAAAGCAATTTGAAGACAGAGAAAAGGACAAGAATACAAAGAATTTCAAAGACTCTGAGACAGTTTCTAACAAAAGTTAAGATTTATTTTCAATTTTATCCATTTTTTCCGTCTGGGTAAGATAGTTTCTTTGTTTACAGTTTACGTAAGTCTTATAAATGAACATCCTAGACGAATCCCTTCAGAAGAAGCTCTTTGAAAGGACATTTTCTATTTTTGAGACTAGGTACCTCGTACTGTAATAATTCAAGTCAATAAACTGGTTTTATTAGTTTATTTCTGTCTTTTTGGAACCTATAAATGGTATCAGATGTTAATTTTTAGGTTATTTAGGGAACGTCGGCATCTCTAAGAACAGAATGAAAGGAATTCTTAGAGAGGTATTCTCTTTTTACGTTAGTCTCTTCTTTTGTTTCTTTCTACATAGCTTTTCTTGAAATATAAGCAATTAAATCTATTTCGCATTTTTTTTTCGATTTTTAAATCAGAAATAATAATCTAAGATATCGAAATTTTAAAGGCATGCTTTAAACAAAATAATACATTGTAAATTTATATTTTACATGTGGGAAATCTTAGATAAAAATCGGTTAACTGCACTGCTGGACATTTTCTAAGGACGGATGACACTATTACCCATAACAACCACAAAATGAAGGAACGCAAAATGTGGAAAATTAGAATAATTGTGGGATACAGTAAGAAGAGGTGTGCTTATGTAAATGTTCTTTTCCACGTCTGTTCGTCACGTGATAGCCGTAGTAAGAGATTTAAAGGATTTGACACATGTGGAAAGTTGTTGTTCCAAGTGAAAGTTTTATGGGAAAGAATTAATTGACGAATTGAAATTTTAGGTATGTCTTCTCGATATCACTTAGATTATTTTACACATAGCCGTATTATTGGAAAGAACGAAGAAAGGTGAAAAATGGAAGTGTAGAATGTTGCATCGCACTCCACAGTGAGCATATCCCGTCCTGCCACCTTTCTCAAAAGTACTTTCTCTCGTTCATATGAATTTTTCCATTTCTCCGAACACAACATCAAATGGACACTTTTCCCTTTCAGATGTTTCAAAATCTTCTGTATTTTCTAGAACAATAAATTATCCTTATTGTAATGTCCAAACAGTGTTGTAACAATAATTTAACTTGTTGCGCCTCCACCCTCGCTTAATGTTATGCTACATTGCAATTTGCGATCCGTCCTTAGCAATTGTCAAGCAGTGTATATAAATATCTTCTGTCCTAAAAAATGTCTAAATTTCCGCCCAGCGCTATTTATCCGTTTGACAACAGTGTAAGTGTGTTTTTCAACTCATTAGCTAACGATAGAGTAAGCTATGAGGTAGATGACTATAAAAATGAGGTAAAGAAGAGGCATTTGAAAATTTAACCATATAGTTTTATTTTAGAAAGAAACTAACAACAGTTAATTCCTAATGCTGTTAGTGTCGTTGCATTTCTTCTCCTTCTCTAAGTATCAACATTTAAAATTTGCCACTTGGAAACATCCTTTACTAGTCAGTCCGCTTTTCAAAACTTTTTTACAACTATGCTTTTAAAGAGAGACTGCGTTACATCTGTACCTACGGATCCTTTGAAAATGTCCAACTGCTTAATTCTTTCGTTAATTAGGAAGATACAGAAATCGCATGGTGCGCGGTCTGGTACATAGACTCGTTTTTATATTTATGCTCATAACTCGAAACACTAGAGAGAGAAATTAAGCGCACGTTATTTGAACAGAAACTAGAAAATGGAGCAAGTTTGGCTACACAACTTATAGATTTGCACGCCTATATTGATACAAGTTCACTTAGTGTTTATTTCGAAATACAAGCTTTACTGAGAGTGGTTTTGAGTTATTCATTGTAAATATTTAAAATTTTAACATAAAGGCGGCGCATTCGAAGAAAAACATTATTTTTGTGTTTATTATTTATATAACACATAAATACAAAAAATGAAAAATATATTAGTACACACACGAATTGCGGAAATAAAAATAGAAAAATGGGAAAGCTTTTTTCTATCTTCTTTAATAGAAAAAAGTTTTCTTTCTTCATGATATTCTATTAAACTTTCTTCCTTATTGTTGTCGAATTTATTTCTTTTTGTGGCTGTGAGTGTTTATCTATATTTATAAAACGCTTATGTAGACGCAAAATCGGACTGAATTTGTTAATCTCAGTTTGGCAACATCTCGCAAGTTTAGTTTGTTTACATCGGTGGAAAGTTAGAGATAACGATTTTTCTATTTTTTGTGGAAAAAAAATATCTATATATTTAAAATAATTTGGTACTTCAGACAGTTCGACAGTCACAACCACCCGATGGATTTCGACAATTTTTATTTCATATGAAATCGTCGTCCAGATATGTCATCAAAGGTCGCCTCACTACCACCACCGCCCATTTTGGAGCGAAATAGAAAAAAACATTTCTCCACCATACGTTCCCTATGAGGAAAAATTTTAGACAGTTCGCCAGCCGCAACCACAGGACGGATTTCGACAATTGTTATCTCGTATGAAAGCTTATAGCGTCTAGATGTGTCATCAAGGGTCGTCTTCCGCCCAGCACTCTTAATTTTACCACCTTCTTTAATTTTAATAATTAAAGAGCATAATTTATTGCAAAATAAACGGAATATATTAACGGAAATAA